>RCUC01118945.1:0-43100 GCA_003697995.1 Taxidea taxus jeffersonii
TATAAAAATTCCTCAAATGTTAATATCTTATCACATTTTAGTTTAAATATACTCAGAGTAATAAGTTTTTCTACATGCAAATGATGAAAATAAGTATATAACTAATCATTTCAGGTAAACTGAGAATATGGTACCCTTTATCCCTTCATTTTTCATGCTGTATTTCCTAAAAAAACATCCTCTTACTAAGCACCTATAGTTACCAAAACCAGGAAATCACCATTAATACAGTAGAAACTGTTGGCAGACCTCACTCAGTTTTAGCCAATGGTCCCAATAATGTTCTCTGTAGCAAAAGAAAATTGAGTTACATGTCTTGCATTTAGTTGTCTTGTCTCTTTAGTCTCTTATAATTTGACAATTCAAAGACAAAGTCCAAATTGACTGTTGTAAGAAGGGACCTAGGCTTCCTTATTCTTTAAATAGTCCTCACATGCAGCAAGAGTTGAAATGCACTGCTTTAGGAAGAGAGAAAATAGAAGGACAAAGACTAGTTCAAATTAGTCCAGGTAAGAAAGAATAGAATCCTGACTAAAATATAGAGGTGTCTCAGAGATGGAAACAGGCAGGAGTTGGTAATTAATTAAGTATGAAGATAAGAAATCCACCAAGGAGACATAGACCATGCTACCTAGTTGAACAAATGGGTAATGAATAAGATCATGGTATTTCATTAACCAAGATTGTGAATCCAAGGAACCAGAAGGGGCAGGAAGATAAGGAGAAGAGAAAGGGAAAAATATTTTTATATTACAAATAGAACAAATTATTTTCATAATGCTAACCTCAGAAGTCCATTTTTGCTAGGAATGGAAAAATGATACAAAAAGTTCCTTTCCATTAACAGCATACATGTCTTTAAATCCTTCCAGTGGTTAAAACCCAGGCCGCCTAGCTTCAGAGTTCATGTTCTTAATCTCTACTCTATGCTGTATCCTGTTCTATTTTCATGTTAATGAAAAAGAAACTAAATTAAAGGCCAAACAATAAATCAAAAATAGTAGGGATTAGCACCCAGGGCTAAGAGATACTAAACCATCATGCCTGCCCTAGTCTATCTTTCTTTTTACTCCTGATGATGCAGTCTGAACTAGTCTATTGTTTTAGAAAGCTTTTAGAAGAAACAGTAACAACAGCAGAGGTAGTGTGTCTGGAATACACGGAAAAAGTGTGGAAATTTCAGATCACATGGACTTCTGCTGGTATCTAGGAAGACATGAAATAAACGTTTTCAGGTTTATTATGGACTATCAGTGTTGATTTCCACAAATGTTCAATTCCCTCTTACAGAACTGTATTATAAAAGGCAAGACTCCTAGTAAACTAGCTCTAAATTCCTTTGCTTAAGTGACAAAAAGTTCATGTAAAAATTACTTAGATCTCTATTTTAAACATAATTTTGTTGTCAGCTAAGAGCCTGAAAAATTCCTCAGTATGGCATTTTATCTGATGTTAATGAAAAACATCAAAAGCTGCTCTCCCCATCCGCAAACATCCTACAACAAGAACAAGAAGGAGTGAATTTTAATCCTTAGGGAAAAGGGGAAATGGGATCGCATGCAAACCACACTCCGTTGACATTCTCAAATTAAGAAAATATATATGGCAAGATACTAACTGCTATGATATAAAAATGTTTCATTTCCACTCTGGCTGAATAGAACAGCAGGTGGTAAAGTGGCATTACAAGACAGTCACTTTAAGCCCAAAGGCAAAAGATCCATTCTATTTGCAGAGTTAGCTTAAGTTATTCTATTGCTGCTTCTTTACGCACGCACGCTCACACATGCGCGCACGCACGCACATGCACACCCGTAAAAATAGAAACTTTCCATTATCTCCAAAGGCAAACAAAATGACTAGCTGATAATATGTCTCCTTTTTTTCTCTTTCCTAGATTACTTTCTATAATACTATCATTCAAATCACTGGGCTAACCTACAATAGCACTTTGCTTATTCTAAAATGTTTTAGTGATAGTAAGTGTCATTGCTTAATAATCCTATAATTCCAATTGCCATACATAATAGGCAAAACTTTTAAAAATAGCTCTAAAATAGTCAAATGAATTAGACATTAATATATGGCTTTCTAATACATTTTTATTGGAACACTCCCACCCAAGGTTTATAGAAGCTAATTAAAAACTATTAAATGCTTAACACTGATACTAAACTGAGCCACTGTTTATTTGCCAAATGATTGATTCTCAGAATGTTTTTCATTTGAGGGAAATCTGTTTTATCAGGAATTTACAGTGGCCTCATCTGTTAGACTAAACAACAGCCCTACTGCTAACCCAAATGACATCATTACACAATTTAGAAAAAGCAACCTCTTTTCAAGGCACTGTAGTGCCATCTGCCAGAAATTGGTCTTAATAAATATATATAGACCTGATGGTTATAAACACAAACATTGCCCTTCTAGGGTTGTGCGCAATCTAACCTATCAGACTATGTCAACAGAATTAACAAAAAGTGATTCCTGATCCATGCAGCTCAGAAGTCCAATACACTCTGCAAGGAGACAGTGAGATGCACTTTCAAAATAACAAATACACTGTGAAGAGATGACTTATGAAATACCATATTTGATCAAAGGACCCAGGAATCATTAAGAACGTGATGGGAAATCAGCTGTGCTTTCCTTTACATAAGCTATAGCAAAACAAACAAACAAACAAACAAAAAACGGACTTATGTTAAAAGTAGTATTGGAGTTAAAACGTTTTTTTCTGACAGCAAGAGCTATTGAAAATCCAGGTAATGTGCCAAGAAAGTCTCCTTACTTAGCATTGTTCTCAGCTCTGCTGTACACTAGAATCAATTCAGGAGCTTTTAGCAATACTGATGCAGAGGCCAACCCAGATTCTGTCCAAATCTCTAGGGGTGGAAGCCCAAGCATCAGTCTTTTTGGAAGTTCCCCCAAATGATTTCTAATGTCCAGCCAGGATCTAAAACCTCTGACTTAGGTGATTTTATGAACAATGTTCCACTTGAGATTAGACTAGAATGGTGGTTCTCAAACTTTAGTTTGCATTAGAGTCACCAGGAGGGTTTCATAAAACAGATTGCCAAGCAGAGTTCATAACTGAGTAGATTCTGATGCTGCTGATCAAAAAACACATCTTGAGGATGACTGGTTTGGAAGCTTAATACTTAAAATGCTGTCCTGAGATGGAAATTTTGACATCACTTGGAGTCTATTAGAAATGCAGAATCTCAGGGAGCACCTGGGTGGCTCAGTCAGTTAATCATTTGACTCTTGATTTTGGCTCAGGTCATGATCTCAGGGCCATGAGATTGAGCCCTGCATTGGGCCCACGCTCAGTGTGGAGTCTGCTTGAGATTCTGTCTCTCCCTTTCCTTCTGCTCCTCCCCTCTCTCAAATAAATAAATAAATAAAATCTTAAGAGAAAAAAAAGGAAATGCAGGATCTCAGGCTAAACCCATTACTGAATTACTATCTGAATTTTAACAAGATTCCCAAATGATTCATATGAAGATAAAAATGTGAGAAACACTGTTTTAGAGCACAGACCAGTGAAGAAGTTTACTAGAATAAGAACAGTGTAAATGGGGATGAAATAGAGTAGGGGCTTATAAATACCTAGAGAGCTCATATTCTAAAAACTTCTGTGCTAACCAGTGTCCATGTAGGAATGCAGACTCAGTTACCAGATATTCTAATTTTTCAAGAAAGATAGCAATCTGGATTTTTATGTGAAATCCCCAACTGTAAAATATTAGCAATTAATTCAGAGGTTTTATAACACATTTAAGACCAAATAAATTATGTCTGTGGCCCATATCTGACCCATAGCTTGCCTGTTATGTGACCCCGGTCTAGAAAGAGCTGATCAACTAATTGAATTAGAGTTTGAAATAAATCACTGGAAATCCCCTTAGAATTCTTCCTTTAAAAACTAAAGATAAATGATATATTTGACAACAGTTAATTATTTTCCATAGGGCATACTTCTGCCTGACATGAACTCAGCAAAGCAACAGAAATAAATGTTAGACAGGGCAGCTTTGATATATACATTATGGAAGAAAAACTACATAGCTGCAAGGTAGAGGTGAGAGAGGATGCTGAGATGCCTCGGTTGTGCCCCTGAAGAACAGGAGAATCACAAGCAATAAATCTCAAACTAAGAGAAGTGAGGCACTTGATTGTGTTTGCTGATAAATACAGAGATGGACACAGCCAACTTTCTAATCCTAAGCCTTTCAGAGCAGAAGAGAAATAGTGGTATTATATATGCAGAATTTATTTTTACTTGTAAAGGAAGATAAGGTTAAAAAAATACCTTGTCCTATCCTTCTTCTCCATCTTTATTTAACAGCATTGAATTGTGTCATTTCCTTTCCCAGAAAGCAGTCTGAAAACGATTTCCGATGAGGCACACGATGTTCTTTGCGGATACCATTTTAATGGTCACTGGGTGTTTTTTCTTTAAACCTTATACGATCACTTATTAAAGTCATCTTAGAGACTATCTAGAGAATAACAAGAAGGTACCTAGCAATAGGGTCACATAGGACCAGAAAAATACAAAAGGAGTCACTAAGCAGGTTCAAAAGCACCATGAAAGTCAAATCCTATGTCTGAAGTGGGACAGAAGAGAACAGAAAGTCATGAAAACTGTTTATTAATCTGTTAGAGTAGCCATAAACAAGCGACATTTCATAAAGGACACGGAATAGAACAGGAAAAAAGATCAAGAGAAATATCCGATCTCCCACAACCAGGCTGGCCTTTGAAACACATTCCACTACATGACCCTTGAACTCCATAACCTCGAAAGGCCTTCTCTCCAGGATCAATAAACATTTCTTAACCTGTGATAAAAGGCATTCATAATACAGTTTAGCTTTAATCTTACTAAATTATTAAATACCATCTCACACTTCTCTCTAAATCACTTCAATTAGGCCAACAATGAAGAGGGTAGATACTTTCCTGTTCTCTAAATATATCCTTATGAACTTCCAAACTTCTGCCATCAGAATATTGAAACAAAGGTTAGCAGGATGTCTTTCTCAGTTCAATATTTGAGAGAACCACCATCATCTCTCTATTTTTTCATCAGTCAGTACCAATGACATTTTACTAGCAAAGGTATATTAGATGAAATTATTTCTTTAAAAAAAAAAAAGTAAAGTAGTACCTTAAACTGCACATGTGCCTTAAATGACATATATAAGCAGATGAAGGACAGACTTCTAGGCCTACCAAAATAAGGGCCCTAGCAGTTGAAGCTGCCAAGGTGAGGTAACTTATCATCTTTGGGAATTTTTTCAAACATAAACATTTTTTTAAACACAGAACATAGAATTTTTAAAATATAGAACATGATATCAAAGAAGTCACAGAAAATCAGAAGCACTTTGCTTTTTACCGCTGTCTGCAAGAAACCATGTGACCTAAGGCCAAAGCCTTTCAGCTTCTTTATTTTAAACTGATGTCACAATTTCATTTTCATTATATGCAAAAGGAGGAACGAAATAAATTAGCATTTAATCAAGGCCAAATATCTGCTAGGCTCTGTGTGACAAAATCACCAGCCAGATGAAAGGATGAACTAGACAATCTTTATGGCCACTTTAATTGAAAACTTATCTTGTTTCTATGGACTATTTCATAAATTGATATGTGAATCACATGTAAATCCTGATCACAGTAAGTTCATTACACAAGGACCACAGTTCTCTTAGAATTCATTCTCTTTCAACCATAGCCTCACTCACCTACAATGAATAACACTTTCATTTACTTGTTAATAAGAAATCCAGAACCATAGAGAGGATCTATGATAGGAAAAAAAGAAAATGCCTTTCTTTCTGGTCATGTTGTGGTAGCACATTAAAATGTTAGAGTGAGGGGGAAAAAAGAAGAAAATAGAAAATAGATATACACCACTTACTGCAAAATATTCCAATCAATTTGTTTTCCATTTTTCCTAGTGATATTCAAGTTTTCTTTTGTTTTCTCAGTTTGCTTCACTGGCATATCTATGTTGACACAGCCCTACTATTCTAAATACTGGATAAACAAAAAGGAATGATACTTGGTTCATGCCCTTATTTCTTAGGACTCAAAAAAATTATAAAACAAATTGTTTCAGTACATAGTAAGTGTAATATGCCTAAGATGCTAAGAAAACAAAAAGAGAGCATATGATTCAATCAAGGAGTCAAAAGGAAGATTTCCTAGAACAAATGATGTTTGAGTAGGTCCCCTGAAGATGAAACCAGGGTGGGACAAAAAGCAATAGGGGACAGCCACCTGGGTGGTTCAATTGGTTAAGAGACTGCCTGTGGCTCAGGTCATGATCCTGGATCCCGGGTGGAGTCCCTCTTTGGGCTCCCTGATCCGGGGGGGGGGGGGGGGGGGGGGGGGGGGGCGGGGGGAGTGGGGACCGCTTTTCCCTCTGACCCTCCCCCCTCTCTCATTCTCTCTAATAAATAATTAAAATCCTTTAAAATAAAAGGCGGGGGGAACACAGGGCAACCCAAGCAGAGGGAATAGTGAAAAGAAAGACACAAGGGTCAACTAGCACAGTATGCATGGAAAACAAGCTATAAAATACTATCGAAATACCAAGTGAGACATAAAGAGTATGGGGAAATGAAGCTGCAGTTGTCAGTGGTGAATCATGGAGGACCTTATATGTCGGGCTGAGAGTTTAGATTTTATTTTAGGGACAACTGGAAGCCAGTGGAGGGTGCAAGAGAAGAGCATGGCCAGATTTGTCTTTATTGTGTTAGAAAAATGGATCTGAGATAGATAAGAGAAGACAAGAAAATCCAAGACAAGTGAGTCCTTACAGTGTGCCAAGTTAACAGTAGATAGAATTAAGAAATATTTAAGAATTAAAATCAAAGGAATGACCTGAGGGCAGCAAGATGGAAGAATCTAGGAATCCTTCCCTTATGTTTATGGCTCAAGACCAACTACTTACACAGAAGTGCAAACAATTGAGACATAAAATAAATGGGAAGAGCTGGCCTGGTTAAGGTGCAGAATTTAGGATAGGGAAGCTGAATTCTGTTTGGATCTGCTGCAAAAATATGAGTCATAATCCATGAGGGGAGATTCAGCAAGCATTAATCAAAGTGAGAGAAGGAGGAAGAGGAGGTAGTGCTACCAGAGGAAATTAAATTCTAAGACTGAAAGAAGGATCAATAATGCCAAACGCAGCAATCAAATGCAGTTAGATAAGTACTGAAAACGTGTTTATTGGATTTGGTGATTTTGCCTTTGCCAGGCAGTTTCAAGGGACGGTTGGGAATGAGAGCCCGCCAGCTGTGGGCTGCAGTGACTAAGGGGCAAGGACGAAATTCCTCCCAAGATGACACACCTATGCAAATGAGTGAGACCTGCCCAAGCATCTCTGCCCTCACTTCCTAGAGCTGAAATTCCCTTTGTACTTTATCATGTATCAATTAGGAGCTCTATCAAGATAACTTGAAAATAGAATCATTTTCTTTTGACTGAGTGAAAAAGCCTTACTCCCATGTAAAAGTCATTGTGAATAGTAGTTATCAACCACTTTAATAAGTCTCCTGTAGAAGGGCCAGATCATACACAATGCCAACCACAAATCTCAAATCGTCCCAGCATTATTTAGGGACTCCGCCTTCTTTGCAAGTTAAATGTTGTTCTAAACACACACCAAATACTATAAAGAATATCAAGAGACTTGTGGCTTCAGTTTGCTGCTCCAACTTTTGCTTAGTGCATATAGGGAAAGTTCTAGAGAATTCTGTCTCTTGTACCCAAACTTACTCAGACAGTAAGGGTAGCAGAAAAGGAGAGGAGAGAACGCTCATCCAAATTAACTTATTTCTTTTTTTATATTTCAAGCACTGCCTCTGAACTATTGTTCTTTTCTATTTCTTACAAGCATTGGCTTTATTGTCTTGTTTATCACTGTCATTTGGTGATTAGATTCAACACATACATGATGAATTTGGCCTAGCAACATTAACAGGAATGGAATAGCTTCTAGTTCTTTGGAAATAAGAATGCACCTATAATAGCTCTCTTCATTAAATTCAAATCTGGTATTACTTAAATTTTATGATTCTTCTTGTAACAGTAAACCACGTAAAGAGATTTTAAGAGATTCTTCTCCAGGAGGATTAATAGGAAGCTGTACTTCTCATCAGACTTTTCCCACGCCTCCTGTCACTTTCCTTTTCCTGCCTGTCCAGCTCCATGTCAACCACCTTGTATATAGCAATGATGGACTGCCTTATCCAGAGATACTCATCTCAGGAGGCTTCTGCAGGGATAGCGAGTCAGTCACTGTGGGGGCAGGGAGGAGGCAAGCAAAGGGAGCAAAGGAAAAATAGAAAAGTTATTATCAAGGTAATTTTATTTCTGCTTCAACCATACAACAAATTACCCTTTTTTGCTTGCAAATTACTATAGAACTTCAATGATAAAAAAGGAGAACTTGGTCTGAGAGGAGGGGGGGGGGGTAAGTATCAGTTAAAAACAACAGCAACAGAAATAAAACAGGAAGAACCTGTCACAATACAGCCACTGTGAATTGCAAGCAGTTGAAATTTATGTTGACTTTTTTTTTAAGCCTTTCTCACCTACGTAGTACTAAAATCTAAGGCAATTACATGGGACTGAGTAAAATAGTATTTTGATCCTCCCTATTTCATCCTTATTTTTCTCATTTCAGAAAGTTATAACAGACATAAATATCCTCCACCTGAAAAATATCACCCAGTGTGTATTGTTTGTTAATTGAGCCATTTGTTACTAGATCCTTGATTAAAATCATTTTGCATGTGCATACTTCCGTCCTTTGAAGTCGTGGTGAATGTGTGGTGTTATCTGAGTTCCAATAATTGAAGTCCTGGTGGCCATTATTAACAAATACGTCCCAAGCTTATCTGCAGCAGACACTGTGCTGGACGAGATCTGCACTCAATATTCCAGGCACACGACAGCTCTCACTCAAAGAACAGGGGAGAGGTCTAGACATTAGATCCCAGACCAGGTGGGCTCCCTAGAATTGAATCCTGAATCTGCCACCTACTGCCACTGCTTAACCTCTTTGAGCCACAGTTCCCGTTTTGGTCAAAATGTTGTTATATGAATGTATATATTAGGAAGGTATGAAGACTACGTAAGTCACTCTGTATGTGCTGGCATGTCATACATGCTGGATATGTCTCAGCTAGCGTTATTAACATGAATATAAAGAGGTAAATATGTGTTTGACCCCTCTATGAAATAAAAAAGTTTTGCAAAAAATCAAGTCCTAAAGTCAGCTTATTCTCATAAATGTCTATGTAAAAACTAAAGTTGATCTTCATGTGTGCAACAATGAATTAAAAATGGACTTCTGAAGATTCTTACCATGCTCTGATTCCATAAAAATTATTAAATTATATCATAAGCTGAAAGTGACAACAGTAGTTCAAAATTTGCTTGACTCTGGCCTGACATTCGGTACTTGGGGACAAAAATGACAGAGGTCCTGAGGGTGAGCCAATGGGGTAACAGGCCTCTTTTAACAACCTGCCATATTAGATAGACAAATGTTGGATTAGCATGTGAGATGCAGCCGAGAAATGGTGTCAGGAGGCCAGAGAAGGAGGGTGACTGGGGGCTAGAAGAAAGTGCAATAATAATTATTTTCATGGCATGCTCATTCTTGTCTGGCAATGTTCTAAGTGCTTAACTCATATTAACTTGTTCAACCCTCACGATGACCTAAATTTTTAAAAAGGTACTAGTATCATTTTTATTTTCCATATGAGGAAACTGAGAGAGGTTAATTAACTTGCCGAATTCATACTGTAGCCAGTAAATGGTATAGATGGGGATTATGCCCAAACCAGTCTAGCTTTTGTTTATGATATATCCACTCCCCCCCCCAAAATAAGGTGATGCAAGTGTTTAGCTTGATTAGGTCATGCATAAACTGAAGTTATAAATACCTGAAAACCCATAATGGAGAATATTACTTATGGTATATTTATTCTCTCAGATATCAGCATAGAGCGAATATGCACACAATGCATGTTGAAGTTTTGCTTTAATATCCTGGAATCTGTGAGGTTCACAGGAATGTCTGTTTGATTATGACACCTAAGAAGGAAGTTTATATTTGACTTTACCTGTCCAGATCCTTCCTTGATAGTGCCAAATAAAAGATTCTAGGAGCACAAAAGCAAGAAGAGAGTTCAGAGAAATAGCTCTCTGTTCTTCAATCCCTCAACTTTACTGAACTTTCAAGCCTCCTAATTCTGGAGAACACGTTGGACCAATTCCCTTGGAATACTATCAAAGGAAGCCATAATATCGGTGCCAGGCCATCTCTTATCACTGGGCCTGACCTCACAGGAATCCTGTGAAGCCCATCAGATGGCATATGCTTGAGTAAACAAGACAAAACAGGACATCATTATTTTGTAGTAACAACTCAAAAATAATCCATGTGAAGAAATTACTATAATGTCTTTATATATAGAACATTTTCAAATTTTAATAGGTGTGACTTATCATAAACTAGATTAAATGTCAACATGACAAAAAAGAGTCAGTGATTTAATTGAAAAAGCTGGTGAATTATCGGGATCAGAAATAAGCCTGGTCATACCCCATATCTTTATTAATAACTTGAAAAAAAGCCCACAATATATTAACTAAATCTATAAATGCAACTAAATTGATATGGTATTTCCAAAGGTTAAGCTAGGGCAACAGTTAAAAAGAAGCATCCTTACCTTAAGGAAAATATTTTTAATAAGTAGAAGTACTGTCATAAACTCTCACTCAAAGCACCATCAATTATCATCAAACAGAGATGCTCTTTAAATAAAGGTCAAACTTCACATAATAAAACACTTGAGGACAGACACATGGCCCTGGCTTTAAGAGAGGCTTCATCATTTATATATTCATTTAGTATAGAAAAAACCTCCCTCTTATTTTTATTGATCACAAGGGAAAATACATGAACAAGTAAAAAAATTAAATTTTCACCTTTATCATTTATACTTACTTCTTGCCTTTCCTACTTAATGAACCAGAAACTCTCTGTTTGCTAGTAATAACATAATTATGTCCTCAGGAACTGGTTTTTATATTGCAGCTATTTATTCCATTACCTATCAGGTCATTAGTTCAGAATTATATGTTTCTCTTGTAACAGCTGATAATAACAAATTCTTACATTGCATCCCAAAAGAACTATGAAAAAAATTCCTATTAACCACTTCATTGAGAGCAAATACAATGCACCAGTGGATTGGGGAGGTTTTGGCCAAAAAAGTATGCCCAAGGTTGGCCCTACTTTCATTCAAGAATCGTACCCACAAAATTAAATGAGATACATTATGAATGAGAGTGTAAGAAAAGCATGATAATGTTATTAATGTCATAAAATTAGAAGGTTTTTAAAAATACTACAATCAAACATAGAACAATCTAATTTAGGAGAGATTGAGGTAGGAAGAACTCAGTCCTGAATAGCAGACCCCCAACCCAGTTTGGAGGAATTTGGCCTAATTCTTCAATTCCTGGGGCTCTCAATCTAAAGGACCACCAATACTAATGAATGAATAACATAAAGATCAATTCCTGCAAGATTAGTTAAATGAGCTGCTGTGTTTTGAGGGAAGATTCCCATTCTTTGGGGAAGACAGATTAAAGTGGATACTAATTTTATCTGATTGCCAGATACAGACGACAGCCATGTTTTGCTTGACCTACAGGGTTGTTTTAGTTTCATTTTTTTAATTAGTTGTCAGCAGTTAAAAATTTGGGAGCTTTCACATATAAAAATAAATCTGGATTTCTGGTTGCTCTTCAATAATGGCAAGATCTGAGGAACGACATCCATCTGGATACAATCATATGATGAAGAATTAATTTTCCTTTCAAAGAGAGGCACATCTTCCTTCTCTGGTTTACCCAATTTCCAATTCTCTAATTCCTATTATACTCTTGACCCCTATAGCCATATTTACACTATTTAAACTTGTCATCTTTGTTCTACAGCCCAAAGACCACATCTTACTGCTCTTCTTCTACTCTGGAGTAGGTCTTACATTAGAGAGGAAGAATTGTGGGATACCGAAGGAGAACAAGTTCTCATTCCCATAGACATGTGAGCATATTGGGGGTGGAGAGTGATTTGGTAGACAGTTCTCCCACCCACTGGAACCCTTGATTTTCCCCATGACCAATGTAGCCTGGAAGTTAAGAAGTATGCATTAAATATGAGACCTTAACATTAGAAAGAACCTATGAGGTCATTTTGTCCTAGGTCTCCCAAACTGGCCCATCATGAGAATTTTGAAAACCTTTATTTTTGACAGGAATTTCAGTAGTGACTAAAAGTCAAATCTAGAAATTCAGAATATTTCCAGAATAATGATATGGGGAACTCTACAGTCCCAATTCTCAACAAAGCGCTCATAACTGGTGATAATTATACAAACATATACAACCTTTGGAAATTTCCCTAAGGGTATATAGCAAATGAAGAAACATTTATTTAAGAAAACCTACTAAGTCTCAGTAGGAAACATGAGAGTCTACAACATGTGAACCACAAAACAATCCTTCACTCATTCCCTCTCTCCAAATCAGCATGAGGGAAGCTTCACTACAGACAACTGTGGCCAAGAGAACAGGAACCAGGAAACTCTGTCTAGCTCCCAGTCACCATCTAAATATCTCTCCTGGAGAGAAAGGCTGCCAGCATTTCTACTGTCCCCCAGCTCCACGTTGCAGAGGTTAGCATCCAGGCATGTGTAGCAAGAAAATATCAGGAGTTTCCATACCAGTACCAACTGGTACAGTAGAGACTCCACCCCATATGTGGTAGGGTGAGAACACTGCAGCCTCAACTGCCTTTGCTTCAGCTTTCTCAAAGCTTCCATGCTAGAAGAGGCAAGCGAAGAACACTAGACTTACTGCTCCTGCCTAGAACCTCTCATATTAATCAGGGGTTTTACTCCAAAAGAAGCAGGTCACTCTCTCCAGAAACAGTTGTAAAGCAGTGGCTCAGAGATTTTGCCCACAGGAAAGGCAGGGTATAAGAACAGAGGACTCAGTAGTTATTCTCATAGATATCTTTATTGGAAAAGAACAGGGAAAAATCCAAACCTGGGGTACTCTCAGAAATCATAGATATTTTCGTAGCAAGCAATTAAAAGGGGAGCAACAAGATAAGCCATAGGCCAGCTTGTTTACCAGAGAGAATCAGAGAAAGAAACAGCTAAGAGCCCTCCAAAGTAAAAGCAAACCTCAGTGATTAGCCTCATAAATTGTTCCTGCAAAGAAGCCTAAATTTAATTGGACTAGTTTAAAGAAGAATTCATACAGATTCACCACAAATTTTTTCCAAAAAATACAAGAGGAGGAAACATGTCCCAATTTATTTTATGAGGTCACTATTACCCTGATACCAAAACCAGACAAGACATCAGATAAAGTAAATATACAGGTCAATATCTCTTATGACCATGGACATAGAAATCATCACCAAAATACTATCTAACCAGATCAGAAATATATAAAAATTATTAAACACCATGATCAAATGAAATTTATCCTAGGAAAGCAAAGTTGATGTAATATCCAAAAATCAGTAATGTAACATATCAATAATAAAGGACAAAACCACACATTTCAATAGAATCACTGAAGGCATTTTTTAAAAACTTTACTTCATAATAAATGAATAAACAGAGGGTATGTGCTATGGTGAGTGCTATGAAGTGCTAAGACTGATGATTCACAGACCTGAACCCCTGAAACAAATAATACATTATACGTTAATAAAAAAATAAAATAATAAAAAATAAATGTTGATGATGAAAAGCAAGCAAACAAATAGGAGCTTCCTCAATCTCATAAATAGTATCTATGAAAAACCCACACCTAAAATACTTAATGTTAAAAGATTGAATGTTTTCCCCTAAGAACAACACCACAAGTGTCTATACTCTCTCCAATTCTATTCATCATTGTACTGGATGTTCTAGCCAGAGTCATTAGGCAAGAGTGAAATAAAAGGTATCCATATTAGAAGGGAAGAAGTAAAAAAAAAAAAAGAAGAAGGGAAGAAGTAAAATTGTCTCTATTTGCAAATGTCAGGATATTTTACATAGAAAATTTTAATAAATCCACTAAAAAACAATTAGACTAATGAATGAGTTCAGCAAGTCAAACAGATTAACTTCAATATGCAAAAATTGGTTGTATTTTACATATTAGTAATGAAAAATCCAAAAATGAAATTGAGAAAATAATCCCATTTACAACAGCATAAAAAAGAATAAATCCTTAGGAATATGTTTAATAAAAGAAGTACAAGTTATATGCACTAAAAACTACAGAACAGGGGTGCCTAGGTGGCTCAGTGGGTTAAAACCTCTGTCTTCGGCTCAGGTCATGATCCCAGGATCCTGGGATCCTGGGATCAAGCGCCGCCATCAGGCTTGATCTCTGCTCAGTGGTGAGCCTGCTTCCCGCCCGCCCCTCTCTCTGCCTGCCCCTCTGCCTACTTGTGACCTCTGTTAAATAAATAAAGAGAATATTTAAAACAAACAAACAAAAAAACTACAGAACATTTTTGAGAGGAATTAAAGACGCAAATAAATGGCAAGACAACATACATTCATGGGTCAAAAAACTTAATTTTACAATAACCCTCCCCAGACTGATTTAAAGATTGAAAGCATTCTCTATCAAAATCACAATTAGCTCCATAGCAGAATTTGATAATCAGATCCAAATTTTCCATATGTTAATTTAAGGGACCCAAAATAGCCACCTCCCTCCCCTCCAACAACCCTTAGTCTGTTTCCTATGATTAAGAGTCTCCTATGGTTTGTCTCCCTCCCTGATTTTGTCTTGTTTTATTTTTCCTGGGTTTATTTCTTTTAGTAACCAGAATCATGCTGTATGTATTGTTCGATATGCTTGTTGGAGATTCTCAGCCTAGTACATTCCTTTTATCCATTATATATCCCACAGAATTAGTGTCACTATTTGGGTTGCTTCATTCCGCTGTTATAATTGTGCTCACTTTTGTGCACAAACTTGAGCACAGGGGCTGGAATTTGAGGGGAAGAGTGTCAGTTTGAGTCCTAGTCAATCTGAGGTGAAGGAGTGTTGACTTAGCATTGAGCAGGTGGCAGGCAGTGCATGCTGACTCAGGCAAGAAGGCAGCTAGACAATGGATTTGGGACCCACAGGCTGATGGCATCATGTGTGACAGGGACGTGGCTGGTTTTGCTCCTGGTCATAAATTCTTTTAACTTTTGTTTTTCTGGGAAACTCTATCTCATCTTCTATTCTGAATGAAAGCCTTACTGAATAGAGTATTCTTGGCTGCAGTTTTTTTGTTTTGTTTTGTTTTTGCTTTTAGCGCTTTGAATATATCATGCTTCTCTCTTCTGGACTACAAAATTTCTGCTGAAAAATCCACTGAGAGACTTATGGGGCTTCTCTTGTATGTAACTGCTTTCTTTTCTCTTGCTGCTTTTAAAATTCTCTCTTTATCACTGCTTTTGGCCATCTTATTTACTTTTTATCTTGATGCAGAGCTTTTTGGATTGATTTTGTTGGGTGCTTTTTGTGTCTCCTGGACCTGGATTTCTCTTTCCTTCCCCAGATTCAGTTTTCAGCTATTATTTCTTCTGGCCCTTCTTCTGCCCCATTTTCTCTCTCTTCCTCTTCTGGGATCTCTATTATGTGCCTTTATACTTGACAGTGTCCCTGAGTTCCCTGGGTCTGTTCTCACTTTGCATATTTTTTTCCCTTCTCATCAGCTCAGCTTGATTACTTTCCATTACTCTGTCCTCCAAGTTGCTGATCCGTTCTTCTACTTCCTTTTGTTTGCTATTTATTCCAGGTGATCTGGTCTTAATTTCATTTAGTGAGCTCATTATTCCTAATTAGTTATTTCCTAGGTTTCCTATCTCTTGGTGGAGGGTCTCATGGAGGTCCTGCACTCCTTTCTCAATTCTAGCAAGTATCTTTAGGAGCATTACTTTAAATTTGCTATTAGACATATTACTTATCTCTATTTTGTTTAGGTCTCTTGCTATGATTTTGTCCTGCTCTTTCATTTGGGATATATTACTCTGTCTCCTCATTTTGTCTATTGCTGTGTAGGAAAATCAGCTATGTCTCCCACACCTGAAAGTAGGAGTTTTATGAAAAAGAGGTCCTGTAGTGCCCCATAGTGCAATGTCTCCAGTTCACCAAAAAATAGTGCTTTAGGTGTTTCTCCTATGTGTATTACTATAGGGGTGTTCTACTGTTGTGGCAGAGCTGTGTTTGCCTTCAGTCCAGACTATGATGGCTCTCTGCCTGTTGTGGGCAGAGTCCAGTGCCTGTGGTATTAGTGGAACAGTCTGGGGCTGCCTTGGGCTTGAGTTGAGTCAGACCAGATGCTTGCCAGAGACAAAGTAGCTCCAAACTGCAGGCACTTTACCTGTGTTTTCCCCCTGAGAAGTTTTTATTGGTGAGTGGGTCCTGCAGTCAGATCAACTGCCTGCCCCCAGCCCACTGCTGGGGTCACAGTCACACTGTTGTGTGCTTATCTTCCCCTCTCCCTGGAGAAGGACTCACTTTGGGGTGGTGATGGCCCTTGCCTGGGCTGTGCACACACTGCCAGCCTTATGACACTGCTTTGATGGGACCGTGCCAAGAGCGTACTGGAGGGGGTGGATCCACTTCACTATGGCCTCTTGTCTATGTCCAGCTGCGGAGAATCTGTTCTACCATTCTTCGAGTGGATGGGGATCAAGGAGTACACTTCTCATGCTGAGCATCAGATGTCATATGGTAATGTTCAATTACTGTATTGTAACCTGAAACTAATATTACACTGTATGTTAATTCCAGTAGTTAACTAACTGGAATTTAAATAAAACTTTAAAAAAATCATGGAGGATCTAGAAGGGAAAAGTAAGACACCAGGTGTTCATGCCAATAGCATTGGTGATCAAATCAATGAAGCTAATGGTAGGGATTAATCTAATAGTATTAAGAAACACTTGCCACACTGTGTTGTAAATGTAATTACATAGCAAGTGAATACAGTATGCATATGTTTGATTGAAGAAATACAGTGGCACACACTATTTTCTCATTGTTGGATATAATAAAATTATTAATGTATCCTAGTGGGTAAAATATTTCCATAGACATATACCACATATATGTTGGTCTTTCCTTAGAAGTTTATAAATTACAGACTTTAATTTCTATGAAAGAGCATGAGAAGTTCCAAAATTTCTAAGAATAACACTGAGTGGTTATAACCAATTGTATATTGTAATTGAAGACTTTCAGAAAATAGCAGCAATATTAAACACATTTGTACCAGACACTGTCCTAAATAATCTATATATGTCAACTCAGTTAATCATAACAATCTATGAGGTAGGACTACCGTTTTCCTCATTTTTAAGATAAGGGAACTGAGAGAGGCTTCTGGGAAGATGGCAAAATGGGAGGATCCTGGGCTGACTTCTTGTGGCATGGCTGTCACCTAGAGAATACCCACATGGGCATAAATGATCCAGAAATCCACCTCCCCCCTGGTAACTATCAGTTTGTTCCTACAGTTAAGAGTCCATTTCTTGGTTTGCCTCTCTCCCTCTCTCTCTCTCTCTTTTTTTTCCCTTTGCTTATCTGTTTTGTTCTTAAATTCCACATATAAGTGAAATCATGTGGTATCTGTCTTTCTCTGACTGCGTTATTTAGCTTAGCATAATAATCTCTATTTCCATCCATGTCATTGCAAATAACAAAGTTTCATTCTTTTTTATGGCTAGTGATATTCATATATATATATATTTACATACACATACACATTTTCTTTATCCATTCATCAGTCAATGGACACTTGGGCTGTTTCCATAATTTGGCTATTGTTGATAATGTTGCTATAAGCATCAGGGGGCATGTATCCCTTTGAATCAGTATTTTTGTATTCTTTGAGTAAATACCTAGTAGTATGATTGCTGGATCATGGGGTAGTTCTATTTTTAACTTTTTGAGGATCCTCTGTGATTTCATAGCTGCAAGTTTTAGCAACTCCAATGGTTGCTGGACTTCTAAATTTCTTCAGCAAAAATTGTTGCTGTTGATGTGGTTGTTATCCACAACCTGAATATGTTTTTTTTTTTTAAATCACAAACTGATAGTAAAAAGCAAATAGTTAAATAAATAAGTATGAAAGAACAATATGAGGCAATGTCAAGACTTTCCTCCTAAAATGGTTTCTCTTAAGGAGGGGTGGAAATAGGAAGATAGCACAAAATTTCAAAATGTTGAGGAAACAATTGCTCAGAATTGAGATGAGAGAAAAATGTTGTTTTCCCATGTATTTTAAATTTTTGTTAAGATTTTATTTATTTATTTGACAGAGAGAGATACAGCAAGAGAGGGAACACAAGCAGGGGGAGTGGGAGAGGGAGAAGCAGGCTTCCTGCCAAGCAGAGAGCCCAATGCGGGGCTTGATCCCAGGACCCTGCGATCATAAAGGTGAGCTGAAGGCAAACAATTAATGACTGAGCCACCCAGGCGCCCCTCAATGTTATCTTATAATGAAAATTTCTTTCAAAAGGGTTCCATCAGCTGTCATGAAGTGAGGATCTTAACTGAAGACAAATTACAGAAATACCATTGATCTGAGAACTTAAAGAACAGTTACTAAAGTAAATGGAGCCAACACACACACAAAGGACATTCTGGTTAAGAGATTCCTCCAAATTCTTCTGTAAGTAAGAATTTTAGAACAGTAAATGTACTCTGGAACCATCAGAAACTACAAAACAAAGTTTGATATTAACTATATATTTTGGGCATATTTAATCAGGAACATACAATTTGCATTAGCTGCAAAAATTGAACTAAGTAGGATCACCTGGGTGGCTCAGTTGGTTAAGCGTCTGACTTTCACTCAGGCCCTGCATCAGTCTCCATGTTCAGTGGGAGTCTGCTTCTCCCTCTGCACCTCTCCTAGCTCATGTTCTCTCTGCCACTCTCTCTCTTTAATATATAAATAAAATCTTTAAATTAAAAAAAGAAAGAAATTGAATCAATTAAAACAAAACTGATCCATTCAAACTTTTTAAGGGAAAGCTTTAAGGGTTTAGCTGGCCAACAGAATGCCAATACTTTCTGAAAAATACATTTGGAGCCTAAGTCACACTAACAACAACAACAAAATGCATGTGCAATTGCTCTTTTTTATGAAGATATTCTAAACTCACAATAAAATTTAATGTAAAACACATGGCCAGTATTGTTTTCATTTCTCTTACAAGAGTAAAGTTTTTATAGTGACTTTAAAATTTATTATAAAGTGGTTTTATAGTAAATTTTTAAAGGGTTTTTTTTCCTTTCTTAGATTTCTTCAACCTTATTTTAGTTTTAAAATAGTTATTCTGAGAGAATCCATTGACACTATACAATAGGAATTATGTTCTGGATAAGAATTCACTAGATAGTGAAAGAATGCCTATTGGGTGCTAGTTACTCTAGGACACATAAAGATGAAGAATTAATTGCCTCTTCCCTCAAGAACTTTAGAATTAGAGGGATACAAACATAATGAAATAACAAGGAAGTGATTAATGGTTAATATTTAATTAGAAAAAATAAACAATTTAGTATCAGGAGAAGAGATGGAATTTAGCATTAGATGGAATTAGGTAAAGGACTTCAGAGATAAGACAGCATTTGTGTTAGTTTCCTTGCCTTGTGTCCCTTTTTCCCCATCTTCAAAGTCAACAAAGGCAGATCTGGTTCTCATATCACACTACTCTGAGCTCTGCTTCCACTGTTACATCTCCTCCTCTGAAAGTTTCCTCTTCTGCTTTCCTCTTCCACCTTTAAAGACACCTGCAATTACATTGACTCTCCCAGATAATCCAGGATTATTTCCTTATTTAAAGGGCAATTAATTTGCAACCTTAATTCTATTTGCAATCTTAATTTCCCATTTAACGTGACATATTTATTCATAGGCTCCTGAGATAATAATGGGGACATCTTCAGACCACTGTACTGCTTACCACAGTCCATAAAGTAGAGTTCTTTGAAGCTTGATAGAGCACCGGTATCAGAATCACGTTGGTATTGGTTAAAAAGGCATATCCCTAGACCTTGCTTGCTACGTTATGAGTGGGGACCAGAAAACCCATGCAAAACTTTTAAGTAGAATAAGGGTATGCCTAGGTGGCTCAGTCAGTTGTCTGCCTTTAGCTCAGGTCATGATCCTGGCATCCTGGGATCAAGTCCCACATCAGGTTCCTTGCTCAGTGGGGAGTCTGCTTCTCCCTCCGCCTGCTGCTCCCCCTACTTGTGCACTCACTCGCTCTTTCTGGCAAATAAGTAAATAAAATCTTTTTTAAAATAAATAAATAAAAGTAGAGTAGGATTCTTGACTGGTAGTACTGACAGAAAAAGTATCTTAAATGGAAGAATACTTTGAGTCTATGTATAAAAAGAGGAAAATAAAGATTGTGATCATAGAAATGTAAACAGCGCAGTTTTACTATACTGAAGGATAACCTAAAGGAAGTTCATGAAAAATAAGTTTGAAAATGAGGATGGGGCCACAGATGAAATAACTTCAAAGGCCAACAACCTACCCAAGTTTAACATCACTTGGAAAGTCAAGAAACCAAAGACATTATAGAGGTAGAATCATTTATTTTTTTTATTTTTTCTTGGACATGTTTGCTTTCTCTCCAAAAAGAAACTTATACCAGGAAGATTAAAATGAAAACATTCTGTAGAACTTGAAGATATTATTGAAATAATACCACTTTCTATTATTCAGTTATGAGGACTTAAAAAATTACTATTCCTACCTTAATCCATTTCTCTCCAAGAGTAAGTCATTGGCTAGAATTAAAAAGATGGGTTGCTAATCAAAATGTTTTAGTTACTTGGCACTGTCTATAACCAGAAAATACAGTATCTCATCTTTCACTGCTAATGAATATAGACTTAGAGAACTATATAGGGAATGCAAAGATTAAATGGACAAGTAATAACAAATGTTAGCCTTATCCAATTCAACATGATGTTAATATCTAGTTAACCAATTTCAAACTTTTCCCATTGTTTTAAGGTGCACAATAAAATTGGCAAGATTTCCATACTCTTGTCACTATTTCGAGGAACCATAAAATCCCAACTGCAAAAGAAACTATTTCTAGAGATAAAAATTTAATATAAGAAATGAACAGCAGCAATGCAAGAACATTTAAAACAACTGTTTCAGGATGAGAGCTAATGAGTCATTGCAACTATGAGAAAGACATAAGGCTCTTTGTAACAATAAATCTATATCAATATTAAGAAATAAAGATGGGGGCGCCTGGGTGGCTCAGTGGGTTAAGCCTCTGCCTTCAGCTCAGGTCATGATCTCAGGGTCCTGGGATCGAGCCCTGCATCGGGCTCTCTGCTCAACAGGGAGCCTGCTTCCCTTCCTCTCTCTCTGCCTGCCTCTCTGCCTACTTGTGATTTCTGTCTGTCACATAAATAAATAAAATCTTTAAAAAAATAATAAAAAAATTTTAAAATATGCCCCTCATCAGACAAATGGATAAAGAAGATATGGTTCATATATACAATGGAATATTACACCTCCATCAGAAAGGATGAATACCCAACTTTTATATCAACATGGACAGGTCTGGAGGAGATTATGCGAGTGAAATAAGCCAAGCAGAGAAAGTCAATTATCATATGGTTCCACTTACTTGTGGAGCATAAGGAATAACATGGAGGACATTAGGAGAAGGAAAGGAAAAGTGAATTGGGGGAAGTCAGAGGGGGATATGAACCATGAGAGACTGTAGACTCTGAGAAACAAACTGGGCTTTGGAAAGAAGGTTTTGGAAAGGAGGGGGGTGAGGGGATGGGTGAGACTGGTGGTGGGTATTAAGGAGCGCACGTATTGCATGGAGCACTGGGTGTGGTGCATAAACAATGAATCTTGGAACACTGAAAAAATAAAATTTTAAAAAAACAATGATTATGCTGTCAGAATTTTATTTGGTTATTTTTCCATTCCTCTTGATCTATCTACTCCTCCTTAAATTTCCATCAAAAGAATTCCACCTAGTTTTTCTTCTATTAATTTTGAATTATGATGTGTTCAAATAGTTCCTCTGTGATTAACTCTTGAATGGTGGAGCTGTTTTTGTCCTAGAGTTATTTCTATCACTTCCCTTTTGGGGTTCCATGTCTCCTTGGCCAGATTTACGACAAAATAGCAGTAGTCTATTCACTTACTCTGTCTCCCAAGAAAATCATTAACTTCTGCTCATCATCATAATCCTTGTGATTGATTCTCTGATGACTTTTAAAAACTAGAGACTATTCTGAAGCATTTTCTTCTTGGTTAGCATCAAAATGCACAGGAGACAGCAATACTTCTTGGAAACAGGAACAAAAAACGAAATTCTATTATAGACTCGATCTCTGACTCGGCACGTGACTGGAAACAAGATCTCTTGATACTGTCTATTTCTCACCAGAAATACTGGGCAATAATGTTTTTTCCATTACTGGGGTAAGGATTTATAAGACAATGTTTGTAAAGCTCTTTGAGTGCCTCCAATGGAAGCTTCTCTATGATCACTCTGATTTTTCCTTAAAAATGTAGAAATCAATTTACCAGTCTCTATGGAAAGTTCTCTGAAAATTCATTTTGCTTATCTTTTGTAACAGAGCTGGAAGAGAAAGAAGAAATTCACATAGGAAAAACAACAGATTCAATGATTTTGTACTACATGTTGTCATTAGAACCATGAAGTACATTAGATATAAGAAACTTGGCATGCAATGGAGAGCTTTGAAATATATTAAGTATACATTTACCTAAAAAAGTAAATGGACACTATTCCAGCGATTACCACATATTTTTCAATCATCCACAAAAGTATTTATCTTATGTTCTGCTGCTAGAAGGGGATAAAAAAAGAGAAACATTGAGCTAATAAAAACTTTAAGCCATACCTGAATAAATGTGAGAATTAAAAGTTACTCTTGAGAACCACTATTGCTACACATCTTCATGCCTCAAAGAAATTTAAGCAACACCCTCTCTCTGTCAGTTATTTTTGATAATAAGAGTGAATAAAGGAGGAATTATGGAGAGATTTAAACTTCACCATAAGTTCTGAAACTAAAAATAATGCTGAGGACATCTAAAAACACCAAATACCCTACCCGAGTTCATGGTGTGTAGTTCCAAAAATTGCTATATATGAAATTTCCATTGTTCTACTATCTTTGATAAATAATTACTATATACAATGAATGTTTCTATGTAATTTAGAAAGGCAGTAAAAATATGAGGAAGACTTGTGAAAATTTAGCAGCAGACTTTAAAGAAATAAAATATTAACATATGCAGGGAGGAAATTATGATTATATGGAAATATCTAAGGCTTATTTAGATGGTTAGATACAGGAGACATGTTTCTAGGAAATTCAAGAATCAAACTGGGGGAAAACTTTCTATAATAATACAAATTTTATGCGCCAAATAGAACTTCACAGCTTTTTTGGAAAGAACTATAAAAAATCTATCATAAAGCATGAATGCAAATAAAATCCAGTAAAGAACACTAACCAGCTCCATCTCTCCAGTGTTTTTTTTTTTTTACTTTGGAAACAACTTTAAATACAAAAGCATTAACCTTATGCTTGTACAGAAAGTTTTAGTTGCTCATAGTAACTCCAACATGCAAAGCACAGTTGTTTGGCCAAAGACTCAGCAATGGTTTGCTCCAGACTGCAGAAGGTAGAAAAGAAAACCAGAGTAATCAAATAAGCTAAAATTGGTGTGAAATTGCAATAATAAGGGTTTAATTCTATATTCCTCACCAAGGCTAACCTCCCACTGATTCCAATTATATATCTATTGAGAAAACACAACTGAAATTTAAGACTATTGAAGTTAGGTTTCAGTCTCCTTGTGGCTATTACACTTGTCTTATACAGGTTAGCAGAGAACCCAAAGAATTAAGAACTAAATATTAAAGGAACAAACTATAGCCCTGGTTCCCCAAGCGAGCTGTTGAAGGGCTGGCATTGTGAGGCAGGATCATACCACATACAGAGGTCTCATTTATATAAAGGACTCCACCACTAAAATCCTGAAATACAGGGGTGCTTGTGTGGCTCAGTCGGTTAAGCCTCTGCCTTTGGCTCAGGTCATGATCTCATGGTTCTGGGATCAAGCCCCATATTGGGCTTTCTGCTCAGCAGGGAGCCTGTTTCCCCCCCACCTCTCTGCCTACTTGTGATCTCTCTCTCTGTCAAATAAATAAATAAATCTTTAAAAAAATAAAATCCTGAAATAAAAATTCGTGAAGTAACAAAGAGTAAGAGATCTGGCCATAAAGGCAACTGCACAAGCCCCAGAATCAGACAACTGGAATTAAATTCAAATCCTGTTCAGATCCTACTAATTGTACAATTTTAAACAACTTTCTTAAATTTTATAAATCTCAGTTTCTTAATTAAAAATAAAAGCATATTAACACCATCTTCACAGGACAGTTATAATGATTTGGCGTTTAAATGTACGTAAAGAGATCAGCAGAGAGTAGTAAATGAATAAATTATGTCCTCCCCTTCTTCACCCCAGAATGCACTAAGCAGGAATCAATTAAGACATCCCTATGTCTCTACCAAAACTAAATGTTTTACATATTGAAGGCTTTGAATGAAAGCAATGTTATAGCAACCATCTCTTATAGGTTATCATAGTGATTTACAACCTTACCGTCAAGATGCTCTCCCTACTGCTTACCTAACTACAAATTAGGTATTTCTTCTTGACCTTATTCAATTACCACACTCCATTCTTCTTGACCTTATTCAATTACCACACTCCATTCTTAACTTTAGGCTTCTAGACAAAGATTTACTTGAGAAATCCTTTGCCTTTGAAAATTCATTGTTTTAAACTAAAATCTACTAATGTATTTTTAACCTTTCTTTGTTCTTCTATTTCTGTGCAAATGAGCACTTGCATCAAGTAGCTAGTACCTAATATTGGGTTAGTACTACAGCACATGAATTTCGCTGTCTCTATATCTCCACCAGTCTTCAAATTTATCTAAGGTGTCCATGGTCTTTTATTTCCCTCACTACTCATTATTATAAAGCAACCAATTTCATTACTTCCTTTAAAAAACCTAAATCTAAATTAGAACTTTGCATTGTCACCAATTTATTATAATCCTAGTCAAAACTATGTAATTATTCACTTTCCTATGTATAAAATATCGCACCAAGAAGCATAATCATGGAAGACAAAGAAAATTCCAAGCCCCACAGAATGAGCAAGCACAAGAGAATCTGTTCCTCCGAAAGATTACTGAAGGTAGCCTAGTAATTACCAAAATTAGTGTCTTCTATGGTTATAAAGGCACATTTTTTAGATTATTTATTTATTTATTTATGAGAGAGAGAGAGACAGAGACCCTGAATGGGGAGAGAAGCAGAGGAAGAGGGACAAGCAGACTCCACACTGAGCACAAACCCAACAAGAGGCTCAATCCCATGACCTTGATATCATGACCACAGCCAAAATCAGTCAGACACTTAACCAACTGAGCCACTCAGGAGCCCCAAAAGCACATATTTTATAAAATGTTGATTTTAAATTTGACACTGGACACTTAAGCCTTTTTTCATATTTTGAAAATTTCTTTTAGCACATCTGCCCAGCTATATCCATAGCAACTTAGAATCCATTTGTAGAAAGCAGTAAAATAAAAACAAAAAGAAAACAGGTCTTGTTCTTTAGATAATATATAAGCAAATGGAAACTATGGCAGCAACAGTCCATCCCTATAAATAGTAAAAGGAAAGAATTTTTAAAAGATTTATTCTGTGACAGCCACCATGCTAAGAACCAGCATGGAAATTGTCTCATTTTACTGTCAAAATTGCTCAGTGAGTTAAGTAATGTTATACAATTTTATAGACAAAAAAAAAAGACCTAGTTAAAGCACATAGCTTTATGAACAGCTACGAAGTTGTTCGGCTGAGATGTGAACCCAAGTCTGTATGACAAAAAGGCCAACATTCTTTGTACTTTACCACACTTACGTAACAATATAAAAAGTTGTGGAGGACTATGATGCTCACGATCTTTTCCTGACTCTAAAACCCTCAAAAAAAATTTAGGTTGTATTGTATGCAATAAAATAAAAGACAAATTTGAGGGAGGGCATGTAATTTGCTATATTTGGGATGCATTTTCCCATCTGTAAAATTATATCAGCAATGTTCATAAGGAATAAAATGTGAGCCAGTATGTAATTTAAAATTATCCAATAGTGAAGTTTAAAAAGGTAAAATGAAACAGGTGAAATTAGTTTTAATATTCAACCCAATATAACTAAATATCATTCCTACATGTAATCTATATGAAATCATTAATGAGATATTTACATTATTTTTTCCTAAACCTTAGAAATCATGTATTGGGGACTTACAGCACATTTGAGCTGGCTACGTTTCAAGTGCTCAACAGTCACATGACCCTAATGGCTGCCATATTGAACAGTCTAGCTCCAAACGAACTTCAAGTTTCTCTCTTAACCTAAAAGTCTAGAAACCTATCATTCTATAGTTTGCAAAACATGCAACATAGTTACTCAAACAATCTTTGTGAGATTCATATTATCTTTTAGATATAGTTTATTCATTTTCATGACTATATTAGTGCATTGTGTAACTATTACCATTCCACTATCAATTTACATTCAAAGACTTTCCAGAGTTGGACATTATAAATAATTCTTCTGTGAACATTCTTGTCCACATATATTAAAAAGACAAATGTCCAAGAATATATCAAGAGGACACTTAGGAGTGAATTTCCTGTCATACAATAAGCCCATCTTTAGCTTTATTGGAAAATGTCTAACCTTTCTGATTTGTTAAATAAGTTTACATTTTCACCAGGGGTGAGTTCTGCCACATCTTTGCCAATGGCTGGAATAGTTGGACTTCATAATTTTTGCCAAACAGATAGGAATATAATGATGGTATTTCATTGTATCCTGATTTCATATTTTTCTAAGTGTTAATAAAAGTGGTTACCTTTTCAAATATATGTTTAACATTTGGATATCTTCTTTTGTGATGTGCCTGTAAACACTTTTGGTCCATATTAGTAGCACATTGTCTCTTTTTGATTTGTTCTCCTTTGCATGTTCTAGGTATTTATCTCCCCTTTCCCTTTTGGTCATACTAGTTTTTAATAACTCCCCAACTCTGTAATGTGTCTTATCATGCTTTTAATGGGGTCTTCTAATGAACGGACATTGTTAATTTTAATTAAATCAATATGCCAAACTTTCCTTTACAGGTACTGGGTTTGTTTTTTTTTTATCTTGTATAAGTAAGCCTTCTCTATATTGAAGTTATGAAAATTCTTCTATATTATCTTCTAGACTCTGTATTCTTTTTACATGTAATTCTTTAATCTTCATGGATTCAGTTTTTATATGGTGTGAGATAGGAGTCAAGTTTAATTTTTTTTTCAACTTGGATATCTACATGGTTTAGCATTATTAAATGCATTATTAAAAAGTCTTTCTTTTTCAATAAAGTCTGCAGAGCTATCTCCTTCACATATCAAATTTCCATAAATAAACGGGTTTCTTTCTGGGTTTTCCTATTCCTTTTGGTCTACCTACTAAGCCCTATGTCACTGTCACATTCATATAACTTTATTTTTTTTTTTAAGATTTTTTATTTATTTATTTGACAGACAGAGATCACAAGTAGTCAGAGAGGCAGGCAGAGAGAGAAGAGGAAGCAGGCCCCATGCAGAGCAATGAGCCCGATGCGGGGCTCGATCCCAGGACCCTGGGATCATGACCTGAGCTGAAGGCAGAGGCTTTAACCCACTGAGCCACCCCAGGCACCCCTAACTTTAAAATACATCTTGATACTTGATAAGGCAATTCTCTCTCACCTTACATTCCTCTTCCAAAAGTTCCTTGACTTTTTGAGTCTTTCAATTTCCATGTAATTTTTGAACTTGCTTGTTGAGTTAAGCAAAAGAACCTGCTAGGATTTGGTTTGGAATTCATTGAATCTGCAGATCAATTGAGAGAGAATTAAGATTTTTTTTTTTTATTTTGAGTCTTTCATTTTATTAGTTTTTGTTCTAAATATATTTAGGTCATTCTTAATATAATTTTTTTTATATTTTTTCACATTAGTCACATATCTTTGTTGGATTTATTCCCAAGTAGTTCATATTTTTTTAAGCTAGAGTAAAATGTGTTATTTTATTTTAACTGGTATATTGTTGGTATATAAAATTACAACTCATTATCATATATTAATGTATATCTAGCAATTCTATTAAACTTGTTAATCATAATATTTGAATCTTGGTTGTTCCAAAAAGAATTATATCATCTTAAATGGTGATAATTTTGTATTAGGGTTTGTTTTTTTTTTAATTTATTTATTTGGCAGACAGAGATCACAAGCAGGCAGAAAACAGACAGAGAGAGAGAGGAGGAAGCAGGCTCCCTGCTGAGCAGAGAGCCCAATGTGGGGCTCGATCCCAGGACCCTGGGATCACGACCCGAGCCGAAGGCAGCCACTCAACCAACTGAGCCACCCAGGAGCCCCTGTATTAGGTTTTTAATCCTCATCTTTGCTTCTTTTCCTGCATCACTTCATTGGCTAAGGCTTCTAGTGTAATACTGAATAGAAGGGGTGGACAGTCAGCCAGTATCATTGCCTGATTCCTGATCCAAAAGAGAAAATGTTCAATGTCTCATCATTAAGTTGTATTTTACTATATAACGGGTGCAAATGACCTTTTATTTTATCAGTGCTGATGCTAATCTGCTACAAGTTTTTGTCATGAATTAGATATTAACTTTTATTAAATATATTTCCGCATCTATTAAAATGTCATATATTTTTCTTTTGTATTTTTATTTTGCTGACTTACACTGATTGATTTGCAAATGTTCAACCCATCTCATACGTCGGGAATAAAGTTGACTTTGCAATGATTTATTTTATATTCGCTATTCTTTTTTTGCTTAGAATTTTTGCATGAATTGTTCATGAATGAGAAACACATTTAGTTTTACATTTTAGAATGACCATGTCAAGTTCTGATATTAAAGTTAGAATGGCCATAGAAAATATAGGGTGAATTGAGAATATTCTTTCTTTTCTATTGAATTTAAGAATTTGTATAAAAATGAGATTATTCCCTCTTTTTACTAATTGATAGAATATGATAGAATTCAATAATAAAGCCAGCTAGTCTCAGAGGTTTCTTTGTATGAATATTTTAACATAGTCAATTTATTTAATGGATATAGAACTATTCATATATTTCTATTTATTCTTATTCTAGTAAGTTTATTTTTCTGGTAGTCTGTCCATTTTACTGAGCTATCAAAACTACTGGCATAAAATATTAATAAAACCCTCACTATTTTTAACATATATAATATCTGTGGCAATAGCCTATTTTATCTCATACATTGATTATTCATACATTCTGATTTTTTATTTACTGGTTAATATACTCAGATACTTGTAAATCTGATTACTCTTTTCAGAAAATCAAACTGTGGCTTTGTTAATCACCTCATTTTGGATTATTTTACAGTTCAGTTTCTGCCCTCTTCCTGGATAATGCAAGGGCCTTAGAACAGTTTAATTACATTTATTCCCCATCCATTTTTTGTTATCATTACCAGTTACTTTATTTCTATTTTAAACCTAATAATACTTTGCTGTTATGCCTCTTTTATTATTTTAAATAATTAATATTATTTTATTTTTGCCTAGATTTTTTTTTTTTTTTTGGTCATTCCTCTTGCTTTTCAGACCTTCTGTCCGGGATCAGTTTCCTTCAGCCTGACTGACACCTGTATCAGAAATTTAAGCCAAATTTTGCTGCAATAACAGACAAGTCCAAAATCTTATTGGCTTGGAACAACAAAGGTTTAATCCTCTCTCACATTTATCCCCATGGTGGATTGACTACAGTTCTGCTCAATGTATTCTTCCTTTCAGGATCAAAGCTGATGGAGAATCCCCTACCTAGGACAACAATTTTAAAACCTCCACTCAGAAGTGTTACATGATACTTCCACTCACACTTCATTGGCTTATAAAGTGATGTGGTCACATCTGATATTACTGGGGCATGTGTTCTATATTAGAAAGAGCCAGAAAACCTAACATTAATAAATTTACCCTACTGTTTTTTGGAGTTTCCATTTGTTAGAGTCTGTTAATGACAAACTCAGTACTTGTTTGTCTGAGAAAATTTCTTTAATTTACTTACGCTCCCTGCGTATGTAGTTCCCTGGGTATTTTTCCTTTCTGTACAATAATAATATCATTCCACTTCCCTCTGACTTCATTGTTATTATTGAGAAGTTAGCTGTCAGTCTAACTGGTACTACTTTAAACATAATCTCTTTTCATCTCTGGCTATTTTGAAGATATTAACTTGTATTTGATGCTCTGCAGTTTCACTATGATATATATAGACACAGGTGTGTATTCCACTCTATTTATGCTTTAGATTTGTTGGGCATCTTGAATCTACAGCCTGTACTCTTTTTCTGTTCTGAGAAATTTATAGCCAGCATCTCCTCAGATATTTCTTCTTTATCATTCTTTTTCTCCTTTACTTCTAGAAATACAGTTAGACATATATTATACCTCATATATTAGATGTTCTCTTTCTGTCCTACATGATGCTTAATTGCCTCTTTTCATTCATATATATACATATAATCCTATTATTTCACATATATAATCTCTTTGCCTTTTCATGCTATACTCTATAAAGTTATTCTCACTTATTTTATGTATAACTATTCTGACTGATTCATTGAGTTTTTAATTCCAGTTACTGAATTTCTCATTTTTTAAATTTCTGTTTGATTCTCTTTCAAATCTGCTGCAGGGTAGTTTTAGAGTGCTCTAAATTCAAATACATTTTTATCTCTTTAAATATTATTAGTATGGTTGTCTTATATAACTATAATTATAATATATAAAGTATTTACACATTTGTTTTTGTTTTATGTTTCATCAGTTGGTTCCTGAAGTTGGTTTTATTCCAGTAAATTGGTTTTATTCCAGTAAATACCATTGAGTCATTGTCCTAAGAAAAATATTTATAGATACTCTCTGTATGATGAAGATATCTCAATTAGCATTAAACTGTCTCACTTCCTTCCACCCATCTTCAGTAACTTTAACTTATTTTGTTCTGGAGTCTGATGTGCTGTAAGGTATCACTTTGCTATTCTACTCTACTGTTCTCCTCTATCTGTGATTTCTTCCCCTTTCACTATCAGCTAATTAGCCTTTCTCCAGGATCAAAGTTGTGTATGGAGCATGGCAGTCATGAGCATGGAAGAGAAAAAAGTTAAGGAAACAAGAAAGTACTTACTTAGACTAGAACATCTGGGCTCTAGGCATCTAGCAAATCACAAAAGCTGACTCTTTATGAAATATTTTGTGGGTTCAGTGGATGATCCTTGACAGGGCATATGAGAGTCTATTCCTGATGATGGTCATTTGAAATTCCTTCCTTAAGCCTTGGCTACCAATTATATGCTTTCAGGTCTCTTCTCCCAAGGATAACTTTTGAAAATCCTCAGGTAACTCTATGCTAGATTTCTCCCATATATCCCATATTCGGGCCATTGGAAATGCTTCATATCCCTTTCCCTGACAAACTCTGGAAGCACAAGCCAACCAGTATTCTTCAGGACTCTCTTAGTTTGGTCACAAAGCAATCTGTCAACTTTTTATCACCTTCATATTTTTCAGGGAAGAGTTGAACCTCAGTCTTTTGTCTGCTTTAGCTTTTTGCACATGTAGGTCACACATTGTAAGAAACACATATAAAGTTCTAAGTGGTCTCACTAATGTCTTCCCCAACTAGTGTGAAAATAAGAAACAGACAATCCTTCTCCCAAAGGCTGTGGAACAGAAACTCACAATGGGGCTGTAGTTCTCTGAAAAGAAATCTTTTTGGAAATCTTTCCCCCAAATCCTCTGACTCTTTAAGATCTTGTTCTTGATGAGGAGTGCAAGAGTCATGGAATAGCTTATTTTCATTCTCTATAAATTCTGCATTGTTAATGAACCATCCTACTCTTACTTGGCATCCTTCTATCTATGGTTTTGACACTTCAGTAAAAAAATGGGACATTCTGTACACTTTGATAATCATTTTTCATAATCAATAGCAAATATTTTTTTAAATGTCATAGTAGTGGATTGGTAGAATTTTATAATTGTTGATTGACAAAAAATCCAAACTTTAGTAGTGAAAACAAAGGCAATAAATATGTATCTCACAAAAACAGAATGTGAGAGAAAGTTTTAAAGTTTTCTAAAAGAGAAACATATAATTGGATAGTACTTAAGAGAAACAGATATTTTTGTCTACGGCCATACCACCCTGAACACACCCGATCTCGTCTGATCTCGGAAGCTAAGCAGGGTCGGGCCTGGTTAGTACTTGGATGGGAGAGAAACAGATATTTTTAAGACTTGTAAAAAGAAGGGAAAAATTCACACTCACCAAAAACATTCAGGTATGCTTCCATTTATCTCCTATTTAAGACCACTACCACTTACTTTACAAAGCAAAGATTCATGCAGAGGTAATAGTGATATTAATTAAAGACAGGAACACTGGCCATTTGTTTGATATTCACACAGGAAAAAAACCCTATTTCCTCTAAAGGTTGTGTGCCTCTTACATGAGGAGAAGCCTGAATATCCTGGTCCCTGCTCAGAAGCAGTGATATTATAAGCTGAGATCTTTGCTGGACTTCTACTGGGAATTTTAGTGGAAACAATAATCTGTTGACATTATATAGATCACTATACAGTGCTCTGACAAGCTCTAATTCTTCTAAATCAAAGTTCTACTTGAATGAATCTGATCTATTCTGGGGAAGGCAATCCTACTCAGGATCAGATTTGTCCTGGCACATTCCTTTAATCCTAGCAGTATGAGTTCTGTAAACACAGTATTTGAAATAATATAACACATTATTTTATAGAGAACCCTTCAGAGTCTTGCATCCCTGAATGCTTTCTAGTAAAGCAGCCAAGTTACTTACTTAATCTTGTTTTCTTTGTTTTTTTTAAGCAGGAGAGAAGTACAAGTCCTATGGGTCAGTGAACAAAGAAATGTTTGAATATTGAGAGGAGTCAATGAGACAGAGAAGGAGTTGTTTCAGTTGGCAAGTCCTACAAAGCAAAGTTTAGTGTAAAGGTAATAGTGTTATGAATTGGGGTGCCTGAGTGGCTCAGTGGGTTAAGCCTCTGCCTTCAGCTCAGGTCATGATCTCAGGGTCCTGGGATTGAGTCCCAGGTCTGGCTCTCTGCTCAGCAGGGAGCCTGCTTCCCCCTCTCTCTCTGCCTGCTTCTCTGCCTACTTGTGATCTTTATCTGTCAAATAAATAAATAAAATCTTTTTAAAAAATAGTGTTATGAATTAAAGATGGGGACTCTGACCATCTTTGATATTTATATGCCAGAATCTTGTCCTCAGTAACAGTTCCATGTATATAACTTGCTTGCAAATATAATCCTCATGAAATGTTATGTTTTCCTTTACACCGAACAAGCATTCACCCTTTTAGAAACATCACAAAAGACTCTGCATGAGGCTTTAAATCAATCTACATAAAGCCTCTTTGAATTAGCTAAGCAGTTTATTTTTATTTATTTGGTTTGTTTTTAACTTTCCTTTCTGTGGCCCATGTACTTGAAAAATGAATGTAGATAGAGAAAAAGAAAAATAACAGAAGACTTCAATGAGCTATGGTTAAGATAAGTGATGACTTTGGGAAAAAGTACAATTAGGAATTAACCAAGTATTAAAGAAAAGAGTTACCAAGGTACAACTAGTAAACTAAATCAAATCATGGAGGAGAACCATTGAAGAAAGTAGAACTAGAGTAGTGAGCTATGTAAAGGTCAATTTAAAAGAACAAAAATAAGCAACTCAGATGCAATATTTTGTAAGTCAATAGATAAAAATATTAAACATTATCTCCAACATGGGGCTTAACATGAGCTTCCTCTATACCCACCAACAAACAGGGTTATTACAGTATCCTGGGATGATGTTCAACTATACATACCCACATATTGTTCTCCTTGTCTCAGTTCTCTTTTGTAATTGAGTTCTCTACTAAGTGAGAAATTACTATTCACTAGGCACTGGTTTACATGTTTTACATATGGATACCATTGTTACCCTTATTTTATAGACAAGAAAACAGGGACTGACAGGGCAATAACTTGCCCAAGGCCACATAACTGGGAAATGGCAGAACTAAGACTTAACTCAGATAGTATGGCCCATAAGTAGTAAAACACAAATATTGATACTATAGAATGTCCTCCCCACCACACACACAGATTTGCATGCATTCTACTTAGCTAAAAGACAACAGATGTCAGGACTCGATCACCTTGATCTCCTTTATATTTTCCTTTTTACACTTAGTCAAAATCAGAAATGCCGTTGAAACTAACTTAAGACCCACCTCTTTCACTCTATATTCCAAGAGCCTACTGGTAATTCTGGTTTCTGTCCTATTGGGTTCTGCTTTTCTGACAATCTTCATCAAATAAAAGTCCAATTTAAACTCCTACCTGGATTTCAATGTTAGCTTCATTCCAGAATCCAGATTACCTTTGGTTTGAAATGCTGTTATCTTTAGATATGTCTTATCCTATTCCCGTGTCCAATTCAGGTCCCTGGGAACCCACTGTTGGCCTTTGTTTTAGAATCTACCTTTCCCTAAAGGCAAGTATGGTATTTAGAGTCAATCTAATTTATAATTAAGTTCCAGTGATCCTAAACAAGTTTTCAATCTCTCTGAGCCCCAGTTTCCTCACTGGAAACACGTAGAAATTATTAAGGCCTGTCTCACCAGGTTGCTGTGTGAATGAAACAGAATAACATGTAAATCACTTAAAATACATAGCAAGCAATGCAAAGGTACACTGAATGAAAGAAAAAAAAAAAAGGTTGGAACAGAATAATTCAGTCTGCTTTCATTATTTTGTCTACCTGAACATTCTTCTTATTCTTCTCTTTCCCTTCATTCTTTAAGATTCAGCTCAATCATCATCTCTTTAAGGAATACCCCACTTTTGTGCTATAACAACAATCCCAATTAACTTTAACCTTAGTCTTTGCTGTATTTTATATCATGTGTTTCTTAGTCTATACCACTAGGTTTTCAGCTTCCTGAGAAAAGCTGGTGGGTATGGGTGTTTGGGGGTGGGGGGAAATGTGTCTGGAGTGATCATATACTCACCAATGTTCCCCACCATAAACACTGGCTTTTTCTGGACTTAACTGAACTGAGTATATGACCTTATGTCACAACAATGTAATAGGAAAGTAATACCTGGTTAAATAATGAGTCTGGGTGGACCAGAGGGAAGTTAGTGAGGAAGTATTCATCAGCCTACAACTGCTTCTCAGCTCCAAGGCAGAATGAATACTTTGAACCTCCACCCTGCCACTGAATCAGGTAGTCTCTCCCGTGTAGATTAATCACCTTTTGCCTTAGGAAGTAAAGAATGAGAAGGTGTATCCTGCTAAAAATAAGTTAGTGGGGATATTTCATAAGAAACATAGCATTATCAAAACTAGATTAAGATGTTGTTGTGGGTTGAATTGTGTCCCCCAAAGAGATGCTGAAGTCCTATGCCCCAGTTGCTATGAATATGACTTATTTATAAATAGCCTCTTTAAAGATGATCAATTTATGATGAAGTTATCAAGATAGCCCTAATACAATATGACTGATATCATTATAAAAAAGAGGAAATTTGTGCACAGAGACAGACTCATGCAGAAGGAAGACACACATGTGGAGGATGTCATGTGAAGTTGAAGGCCGATATCGGGGTGATTCTTCTATAAGTCAAGAAACACCAAAGCCTGCCAACAAACCTCCAGAAGCTATGAGAGAGGCATAAACAGACTATCCCTCAAAACCCTCAAAAGGAGCCAAACTTGCCTATTAGACCTTGATCTTGAACATCTAGCTTTCAGACTGGAACAAGAAAATTTCTCTTAAGCTAGCCAGTTTGTGGTATTTTGTTACTGTAGCCTTAGTAAACCAATACAGATTTATTCAGGAAACAACAGAGAAATCTCAGTAAAAGATAAGGATAACAGAATCCAATGGAAAAAATAAATATAACCATTTTAAATAAAATTCTGAAACAAAGGAACAAATGTTACTCATCCCAGGACAATAATTCTGCTTAGCAGCTTATGACCCACATCTGGAAAAGCAAGCACTCTCCAGCCTCGGCTATTACTATTCTCTTTCCAAATGTTCATGGTCCATTCTTGCTCAACTATTTCTATTACTCCAAGTGAACTGTAGGAGGCTTTTGTTAAAGAGTATTTTAAGATAATATATAAAATATTTCAAATCAATTTTTAAATGACACTGAATATAAGATTCAAAAATACCTTATTCATGATATTCCTATGTATTTTACAAAATTTGTTGTTAATGTGAACTTGATCACATTTCTCATACTTATATTGTCACTTGATAGTGCAAAAGAAACCTCAAGTGATATGTGTTATGGTTAGCTTCAGGCCCTGGAACACAATGCTCAGGTACAAACTCATACTTTTCCACTTGTTTTGAATGTGACTAAATAGGTTCTGGTACCAATTCCAAAAAAGCTATTCTCTGGGACACCAGCCAGGTATCCTATAATTCAACTTAATTCTGATGCTATCTACTTGGAAATAGCATAAGATTCCACGGGTTAAGGATTTAGTCCTATAAGACTGCCCCCCACATACACTTCATACTCCAATTGTAAATCCAAGTTCTTACTTGTGCTCCTGACTGACTGGCCACACTACAAACTGTAGGTTCCAATGATTCCCTCCAACTCAGAATGCTAGTCCCAAGTCCAGGTTGTTAACTATGCTTCTGACCAACTAGCTAGATGCCAGTGTCCCCCTCCTCAGGTTCAATTAATTTGCTAGAGTGGCTCACAGAACTCAGAGAAATTGGGGTGCCCTGGCTGGCTCAGTCAGTGAAGCATGTGACTCTTGATCTCAGGGTTGTGAGTTCAAGCCTCACATTGGGGGAAGATTACTTAAAAAAATAAAATCTTTGAAAAAAAAAGAAATAACTCAGAGAAACATTTTACTTACTAGATTGCTGGTTTATTATAAACTGTTTTAACTCAGGAATAGCCAGAGGGAACAGATGCATAGGGCAAGGTATGGGGAAAGAGCATGGAGAGTCCATATTTTCTCCCAGCTGGCCACTCTCCCCAAACTTCTATGTGTTCACCAACCCAGAAGCTCTCCAAACTCTGTCCTTTAGGATTTTTATGGAGGCTTTGTTACAAAGGCATGGTTGATTAAACTGATTGGCCATTGGCAACTGATTCAGTTTCTAGCCCCTCACTGGACTGAATGTTCCAACTCTCTAATCATGTAGCTGGATCTCTTGGCAACCAGCCCCATCCTTAGGTGCAATCCAAAAGTTACTTCATTAACATAACAAAAGACACTTGTATCTTTCTCATCACTTGGGAAATTCCAAGGGTTTTAGGAGCACTGTGCCAGAAACTGGGATGAAGACCAAATATATCTTTCTTATTATAAGTTCAATATCACAGTGACCACAGCCACTAAACCTCTTCAAGGCTGTTTTCTCCCCTGTAAAATGAGGATAAATAGTCATACTTAACACATAAGGATTACAAGATTTTAATGAAATAATGAGTATAAAATGCTTAGCAATGCCTTGAATATAGTAAGACCTCAGTGAGTATTAAATATGTTTGTTGCTGTCATTAGTATTTGTGATTAATTTCCTAATAAGGCACTAAAAAAATGATAACTGTCATGGTTGTCTGTCTTAAGACAAATGCTCCCCCAAAACTAAAAATCACTTTAAAATAATATCATTTAAATTTTAAAAGACTACAATTTATTCTGATTGTTACATTTTCCCCTAGTATATATGTCATTTATAAACAAAGAGAAGTTAAAAAACAGTGTTATATGTAAAGACTTCCAAAGAAGATGGGAGAGTAGGAGGACTCTCAGCTCATCTCCCCTCCCACAGATAGAACTAGATAACAGTCACATCAGTGTAAATAACCCAGAAAATGACCCAAAGACTGGCAAAACAGACTCCCCTTAGCTAAATATAGAGAAGAGGATAGGAAGAATGAAGATGCAGGTGGAGAAGACAGACCTATGACTGTCAGCAGGAGGGAGGGACACTGCAGATACCAAGAGGGTAGAAAAGCAGATCCTCATACCAGGCACCCCAAGTGTGGGAAGCTTGCATGGGGAAGATGAATACCTAAAACATTAGGCTTTGAATATCAGAAAGGCAAAATTTGTTCAGATCCTAAAATCAGCAAGGCTTAAAACCTAGAACTTTGAAAATCCGTGGGCTACTAGGAGAGTTGGAAGGGTAAGTGGAAACTGGGTTGCCATCCTTAAAAAGACAGCACAACAAACAACCCTGTGGAGATACACTACAGAAGTGTGGGGAAAAAATCTTGGAATATATGGGAGTAAGATTTCTTTACTAATTTCAGAGCACATGCTAGAAGGGCAGGAACTATTAAGAGACTTCTCCAGGAACAAGGAGCCGGCAAGCACCATTTCCCTCCCAGACCCCAGCCTAGACACACAGACACCTGTCAGAACCAGCATGGTGCCCACACTCACTACCTAAATTATTAACAGCATACCCTACCTCCTTGTTCTACTGTAGAACAAGTAGGCCAGCCAGGCCTCAGCTCTAGGACCCCTCCCAAGGCAGACAAACCTTGTTAACACCAAACTCCATGCCCTCCAATCTGCCTGCCTTGGTCCCTAGCTCCCCCAGTGGAAGGTCCCCTTCCTGCCAGCTCAAACTTTGCTAGAACCATGCACCCCACCCCCATCTCCCTCTACAGTTCAGTGCCACCACATCTCTGTTAATTACCTGCTCAGACTCAATTTAAGCCCAAGGCAGCCCCAGACTGGACCACTAATAACACAGGAGCCAAACCCTGCCCAAAATAGGCAAACAAGCATTGCAGGCTGAATTGATGGCAAAAGTGGCTCAGCCACAATAGTAGAGCACACACAACTCACACGGAAATAGACACAGAGGGCACCTGGGTGGCTCAGTTGGTTCAATGACTGCCCTTCAGCTCAGATCATGATCCTGGAGTCCCAGGATCAAGTCCTGCATCAGGCTCCCTGTTCAATAGGGAATCTGCTTCTCCCTCTGACCTACCCCCTCTCATGCTCGCTCACTCTCATTCTCTCTCTGTCTCAAATAAATAAATGAAATCTTTTAAAAGAAAGAAAAAAAAAAGAAATAGACACAGAGAGCTAATCAAAATGAAAGGGCAGAGGAATATGCCCCAAATGAAAGAAAAGAACAAAATCACAGCAAGTAACTTAGATGAAACAGAGATAAATAATATGCCTGCTAGAGAATTCAAAGTGATAGTTGTAAAAATACACCAGAGTTGAGAAAAGAGTGGAGGACCTCAGTAAGCCCCTCAACAAAGACAGAGTAAACATAAAAAAAGAATCAGAGATGAAGAACTCAATAACTGAAATAAAAAATTCACTAAGTGGAATAAATAGTAGACTAAAGGAAGTAGAAGAATGGTTCAGTAATCTGGAGGACAGAGTGATGGAAAACAACCAATCTGAATAGGAAAGACAAAAAATAATCATAAAAAATGAAAAGAGACTTAGGAGCTCAACAACACCATCAAGCATAATAACATTTACATTAGAAGGATCCCAAAAATAGAAGAGAGAGAAAAGGAGGCAGAAAACTTATTTGGAGAGTAAAAGCTGAGTGCTTCCCAAATTTGGGAAAGGAAACAGAAATCCAGATCCAGAAAGCACAGAAAGCCCCCAACAAAATCAACCCAAGGAGGTCCACACCAATACACATAGTAATTAAAATGGCAAAAAAGCAGTGATAGAGAATTTTAAAAGCAGCTAGAGGAAAGGGGGGTGGGGGTGGGGGTGAGATAGCTACATACAAGGGAAACCCCATAAGGCTTTTGGTGAATTTTTCAGCAGAAACTCTGCAGGTCAGAAGAGAGTGGCATGATATATTCAAAATACTAAAAGAAAAAATCTCCAGTCAAGAATACTCTATCTAGAAAGGCTATCATTCAGAATAGAAGGAGAAAGAAAAACCTTCCCAACAAAAGTTAAAGGAATTCATGACCACCAAAGCAGCTTTACAAGAAACGTTAAAGGGGACTCTGAGTTGGAAAAGAAAGACCATAAGTAGCAATAAGAAAAGTAGGAAGCACAAAACCAGTAAATACGGGTATATTTATAAAAACCAGTCAAGGAATCCACAAAATAAAAGGATGTAAAGTATGACACTATATACCTAAAACATGAGAGGGAGAGGAGTAAAGAATGGATTCCAACCTAAATGACCATCAACTTATTAAAAATTGCCATATGCATAGAATGCTTAATATAGATGAAAAAGCAAATGGAAGTAAAAAAGAAAGTTAGGGTATCAATACTTAGACAAAATAGAGTTTAAAATAAAGACTTTCTATAATTTGGCTATTGATAATGCTGCTATAATATATTCCAACATGCAATGGAATATTACTCAAGCATGAAAAATAATGAAATTTTGCCATTTGTAATGACATGGATAGAGCTGGAGACAATTACGCTAAGCAAAATATGTCAGCCAAAGAGAAATACCATATGATTTTACTCATATATAGAATTTAGAAGATGAAACAAATGAATGTGGCAGGGCAGAGAGACACATAAACAATAAAACACACTTAACTATCAAGAACGAACTGAGGGTTGCTCGAGAAGAGGTGAGCAGGGGGATGGGTTAAATGGGTGATGGGTATTAAAGACAACACTGGTTGCGATGGCACTGGAGTTGTATGTAAGTGATGAATCACTTGTAAGTGATGAATTCTACACTTGAAACTAATATTACACTGTATGTTAACTAACTAGAATTAAAATAAAAACTTGAAACTAAAAATAAAATAAAATAATAAAATAAAGATTAGCAAAAGACAAAGAAGGGAACTATATAATCATAAAGAGGACAAACAAGAAGATATAATAATTATAAATATTCACTCAACACAGGAGCATCCAAATACATAAAACAGCTAATAACAAAGATAAAGGAAGTAATCAATAATAATAAAATAATAGTAGGGGACTTTAACAGCCCACTTACATCAATGGATAGATCATCCAAATAGAAAATCAACAAGGAAACAGGGGCTTTGAAAGACACATTGACCAGATGGACTTAACAGAGCTATTCCCAACATTCCATTCTAAAACAGCAAAATACACATTCTTTTCAAGTGCATATGGAACATTCTCCAGAATAGATCATATATTAGTTCACAAATCAATTATTGGCAAATTTGAAAAGATTGAAGTCATACCATGCATCTTTTGAAAACACTATGAAACTAGAAATCAACTACCCCCCCAAAAAAAATCTGGAAAGAACACAAGTACAAGGAGCTTAAAGGAGGTTAAATAACAAGCTTCTATACAATGAATGGGTCAACCAAAGAAATCACAGAAACAAATGAAAATGAAAACACAGTGGTCCAGAATCTTTGGGATGCAGAGGACTAGATGACTTCACAGGAGAATTCTACCATTTAAAGAAAAGTTAATATCTATTCTTCTCAACTTGTTCCAAAAAACAGAAAGGAGGGAAAGCTTCCAAATTCATTCTATGAGGCCAGGATTACCCTGATATCAAAACCAGATAAAGACACTTCAAAAAAAGAGAACTACAGGCCAGTATCTCTGATGAACATAGGATCCAAAAATCTTCAACATAATAAAAGCAAACCAAATCCAATAATACTTCACTCACCATAGAAATCACTCACCACAATCAAGAAGGATTTATTCCTGAGATACAAGGGTGATCCAATATTTGTAAGTCAACCATTGTGCTATATCACACCAAGAGAAAGAATAAAAGCCATGTGATCATTTCAATAGATGCAGAGAAAGCATTTGACAAAGTACAACATCCATTCATGATGAAAGCCCCAACAAAGTAGGTAAAGAAGAAGCATACCTCAACATAATAAAGGCCATACATGAAAAAACCATAGCTAACATCATATTCAATGGTGAAAACTGAGAGCTTTTTCCCTAAGATCAGGAATAAGACAACACTGTTAACATTCACCACTTTTATTCAACATAGTACTGGAAGTCCTGGCTGCAGCACTCAGACAAGAAAAAGAAATAAAAGGCATCCAAATTCAAGAAAGAAGTAAAACTTTCATTATTTGCAGATGACATAATTCTATCCATAAAAACCCTGAAGACTCCAACAAAAAAACTACTAAAACTGATAAATGGATTCAGTAAGGTCACAAAATACAAAAGCCATGTACAGAAATCCATTGCATTTCTATACACTAATAATGAAGTAGCAGAAAGAATTTAAGAAAATAATCCCATTTACAATTGCATCAAAAATAATGAGATATCTAAGAATAATCTTAACCAAGGAGGTGAAAAGACCTGTTACTCTGAAAACTATAAAACACTGGTGAAAGAAATTTAAGACAATATGAAGAAATGGAAAGATATACCATGCTCATGGATTGGAAGAACAAATATTATTAAAATGTCCATACTACCCAAAGCAATCTACAGATTTATTGAGGTCAACAGCATTTTTCACACAACTAGAACAAGTAATCCTCAAATTTGTATGGGACCACAAAAGATCCCAAATTGCCAAAGCAATCTTGAAAAAGAAGAACAAAACTAGAGGTATCATAACACCAGATTTCAAGATATACTGCAAAGCTGTGGTAATCAAAACAGTATTGTACTGGCACAAGAACAGACATTTAGGTCAATGGAGCAGAATAGTGAGCCCAGAAATAAACCCTTCAACAAAGGAAGCAAGAATAAGCAA
>ML099302.1:0-19692 GCA_003697995.1 Taxidea taxus jeffersonii
TTTTCTCATGCCCTTTCTACATGCTAGTAGCACAAAACAGATGTGTCAAATGCTCCAAGTTTTCTCATTTCAACAACAGCAATAGATATCAACTGACCACCTGTTGTGTGCCAGGGACTCTTCTAGGAATTTGGACACATACTGAATGAAACGTAGATCCTTTGAGGAGCTTACATTATAGAAATCACCTATTAATAAAAAAAATCAATAATATTATATAAACACTGGGAGTGGGGCAGTGTAATGTAGTGATTAGAAGTACATACTGTGGAGCTGGACTCTCTGAATGATAATCCCAGATCTGCCTTTTGTCAGCTCTATAAAGTGGGGGATCTTATTTAAGATCTTTGTGTCGGGGCACCTGGGTGGCTCGGTGTGTTAAGCCTCTGCCTTTGGCTCAGGTCCTGATCTCAGGGTCCTGGGATTGAGCCCCGCATCGGGCTCTCTGCTCCCCAGGGAGCCTGCTTCCCCCCACCCCTCTGCCTGCTGTTCTGCCTACTTGTGATCTCTCTCTCTCCCTCTCTCTGTCAAATAAATAAATAAAATCTTTTAGAAAATAAGATCTCTGTGTCACAGAATTCTCATCTATAAAATGAGGGAAAGTGACAGTTCCTAAATTATAGGTTTATTGCACAAATCAAATGAATGAGAAAATATAAACAAAGAATTTGGGAAATTGTCTGGCACACATTAAGCACTCCAAAAACATAAGTTGTAATTTTTGGTATTAAGCACCAGGATAGGTGCAATATGGACTGATGACTATCATTACAAGGTGGGGGGTGGGGCAGGCAGAGAATGGTTAGCAAATTGGGTGGGACCAAGCTATAAGAGGTCCAGAGTATAATTTACAAATTGGATTCAAGATAATTAGGTACCAATCTAGCATCTACCATGTATATAGGTATATTCAGTAGTCCTTGTATCAGAAATGTCAGTGGCAGGAAAAGGAAATATACATTTTTATTGGCTAGAGTTCCAGTATGGACACCAATTAGATTACTAGGCAGACACAAATTACCCCTTTTCACGATCCCCATTAAACATGCTGACTGTTGAAAGCAGAATTGTTTTATAGCAAAAGAAAGAATATTTTCAGCCAGTATATGTAATAACATAGAAAAATAAAAACCTTTGCATTCCAAGAAATGGCTGGGAAGGACACTCACCAGAGTTATTTGAAATTCTCCTTGAAGTATCATTTTCTCCAGAGTACCACCTACCTTTTTGTCCTCTGTGGCTCCAATCACATCCTCCATTTCCACCACTCAGCAATAGCACAGTTGTTGTATTTCTCATCTTGAGCTATCTTTAAGACATCCCAAGGTCCCTGAAATTAACATTGACATTAACCAACGCAATCTCAGTCATATTATGTTATGACTGAGATGTTAGAGCTGGCTAGAGGTTCCACAATGAGAGGGAATGTGTCCTAGCCTGTCCTTAAATATTAGAAACCTCTGAGAACCAAGCTGGGGGCTCAAGTTTTCTTTCTTTCTTCTTTTTCTCATTTATGATGCCTGCAACAATTATAGAAAAGATTATGCTTTATATCCTTTTTCTGGACCTACTATCTAGCTGAATCCAGATTCCCAAAGATACTGTTGTGGGAAGGCATGAAAACACAAGAGACTCAGACTGTAAGACTTTTTAGTATAACTGATTTTCCAGAAGGAAGAGGGGAAGAGCTCTCCATACCAAGGTTGTAGATGATCACAAGTTTATTTCCTTAAGACACCAAAGTAACAAACCATCACATCCATAGGTGTACAAGCTAAGGGAGGAGGGATACTGTCACTAAAGTAGTTATAGGAGACCTCACAATACTCAGAAAGAGAAAAGGATTCCTCATGGAAAGGCAGGATTCCATGTCATGCATGAGATTGAGACACTGTCTCCTGGTGTGCAGCAGGAAGAGAAATATGTATTCATAAGTTACCTAACTTACCTAACTACTGTATTCATAAGTTACCTAACTTTACAAAGGCTATTTAAAAGTATGTTAAGTTCTTCCTCAATTTTATGGAATCTTTTCTTTCTTTGTTTCTCTCTCTCTTTCTTTCTTTCTTTCTTCTTTCAAGATTTAATTTATTTATTTGACAGAGAGAGAGAGAGAGAGAGCACAAGTAGGCAGAGCAGTAGGCAGAGGAGAGGGAGAAGCAGGCTCTCTGCTGAGCAAGGAGCCCAATGTGGGGCTCAATCCCAGGACCCTGGGATCATGACCTGAGCAGAAGGCAGACGCTTAGCTGACTGAGCCACCCAGGTGTCCCAAAGTCTTTTTTTCTTTAACCATGACATGTAGCGCTGCTTTATTATAAAGATGATTTCCTTATAATAGTCCCTCTGTAGATATATAATCTACAAATTTATTCCTCTGTATTAGTCATTAGGCTCTACTATGTCTTTGTGGAGATGGTCGTGCTCACCATTCCTGTAGAACACATTCAAAGGAGGTGGACATGGTCTGAAGAGGAAAAAGAAGATTCTCCTACTGCATATGATAGTCTGATGGTTTTTCCAATCTAAGTCACGAACCACAGGGTTTTCTTTCCTCACCTTAATGCAGCTCTTCTGGCATTTATTGACATTCTTTACTTATTCCCCTTGTGAATTTTATTATTTCATTTAAGATAAACTCGAAATGGATAAAAGACCTTAATGTGAGGCAGGAATCTATCAAAATCCTAGAGGAGAACACAGGCAGTAACCTCTTCGACATCAGCCACAGCAACTTCTTTCAAGATATGTCTCCAAAAGCAAAGGAAACAAAAGCAAAAATGAATTTTGGGGACTTCATCAAGATAATAAGGTTCTGCACAGCAGAAGAAACAGTCAACAAAACAAAGAGGCAACCAACGGAATGGGAGAAGATATTCACGAATGACAATACAAAGGGCTGATATCCAAGATCTATAAAGAACTACTCAAGTTCAACACTCAAAAAACAGATAATCATGTCAAAAAATGGGCAGAAGACATAAAGAGACACTTCTCCAAAGTAGACATACAAATGGCTAACAGACACATGAAAAAAATGTTCATCATCATTAGCCATCAGGGAGATTCAAATCAAAACCACACTGAGAGACGCCAGGTGGCTCAGCTGGTTAAGCATCTGCCTTCGGCTTAGGTCATGATCTCAGGGTCCTGGGATCGAGTTCCACCTCGGGCTCCTTGCTCGGCAGGGAGCCTCCTTCTCCCTCTACCTGCTGCTCTCCCTCCTTGTGCTCTCCCTCTCTCTCTTTCTCTCTGACAAATAAATAAAATCTTAAAAAAATCAAAACCACATTGAGATACCACCTTACACCAGTTAGAATGGCCAAAATTAACAAGACAGGAAATAACAAGTTTTGGAGAGGATGTGGAGAAAAGGGGAATCCTCTTAAACTGTTGGTGGGAATGCAAGTTGGTGCAGCCACTTTGGAAAACAGTGTGGAGATTTCTTAAGAAATTAAAAATAGAGCTACCCTACAACCCTGCAATTGCACTACTGGGTATTTAGGCCAAAGATACAGATGTAGTGAAAAGAAGGGCCATTTGTACCCCAGTGTTCATAGCAGCAATGGCCACAGTCACCAAACTGTGGAAAGAACCAAGATGCACTTAAACAGATGAATGGATAAAGAAGATATGGTACATATATACAGTGGAATATTACATCTCCTTCAGAAAGGGTGAATACCCAACTTTTGTATCAACATGGATGGGACTGGAGGAGATTATGCTGAGTGAAATAAGTCAAGCAGAGAAAGTCAATTATATGGTTTCACTTACTTGTGGAGCATAAGGAATAACACGGAGGACATTAGGAGAAGGAAAGGAAAAGTAAATTGGGGGAAATTAGAGGGGGAGAAGAATCATGAGAGGCTGTGGACTCTGAGAAACAAACTGAGGGTTTGGGAAGGGAAGGGGGTGAGGGGAATGGGCGAGCCTGGTGGTGGGAATTAAGGAGGGCACATATTGCATGGAGCACTGGGTGTGGTGCATAAACAATGAATCTTGGAACACTGTAAAAAATAAAATAAAAAAGTTATGTATACATCTAGCTGGGTTTAAGGCTCTTTGGCTCTATAAATATCTTATCTTTAAGTATATAGATCTTATCCTAAACATTCAAGTTAAAGGACTTTGGTAATTGATTGAATCTTATACTGATTCATATTCTTAGGACTGTATAACATGTGAGTGTACTTAAAATGATAAGTAATGGAATTTTTTATATTTCATAGGGCTTTTCAAGTTGTCACACATTATGGGTGTCATTCTACTGTTCCTCTTCTTTGATTTAGAAAATGGGTCCTTAACCAAATGATGAAAGTTATTACCAGGGTACAAACGGGAGTTTTCTGTCTCCTTAGAAAATACAAGTCCACCTCATGTATGCCATATTCCTGCCTCAAAGGAACTACCTGAATCTAGGCATGAGGAAACAAGAAAACAAATCCAAATTTACAAAATACCTCACCTGTGTACAAAAGTATCCATTTCATGAAAGAAAGGAAAGGCTGAGAAACTACTGAAAATTAGAGAAGTCTAAAAAACATGATGATTGAATGAATTTCATGGACCCAGAATTGGTCCAAGATCAGAAAAAACATAGCTAAAAAATCAAAAAATCCCTATAATTGGAACAATTGGCAAAAATGTGAATATGGATTATGTATTTGCTAATATATTATACAAACCCTAAATTTCCTAGAGTTTGTCATAGTATTGTATAAGAAAACACCCTTGTATCTAAAAGATACATCCTGAGGGGTATCTGGACGGCTCAGTTGGTTAAGTGTCTGTCTTGGGCTCAGGTCATGATCCCAGTGTCCTGGGATTGAGCGCCACATCAAGCCCCACATGAGGTTCCCTGCTTCTCCCTCTCCCTCTGCCTGCTGCTCCCCCTGCTTGTGTGTGCGTGCTCTCTCTCTCTCTCTCTGTCAAATAAATAAACAAAAATCTTTTTAAAAATAAATAAATTAGTAGATACACCCTGAAATATTTAAGAGGAAAAGTTTATGAAACGTATTACTTTTACTTTTAAAAGATTTAGTAAAAAAATATTAAAAGTAATTATATACATAATTGTATGTAAAGCAAATGGTTCAAATGTTAGTAAATGATAAATCCAGGTGAAAAATAGATAAGTTTGGGGCACCTGGGTGGCTCAGTGGGTTAAAGCCTCTGCCTTTGGCTCAGGTCATGATCCCGGGGTTCTGGGATGGAGCTCCACATCGGGCTCTCTGCTCAGCAGGGAGCCTGCTTCCCCCGCTCTCTCTGCCTGCCTCTCTGCCTACTTGTGATTTCTATCAAACAAACAAATTAAAAAAAAATAAGTTCTAATTATATAATCTTGCAATTTTTCTGTATTTTTGCAATTTTCTTTTTTTTCAGCTTTATTGAAGTATAATTGACAAATAAAGTTGTTAAATACTTAAAGTGTACATAATGGTGACTTGATACATACACTGTGAAAGGGTTCCTACTATCTAGTTAATGAACACACCCATCACCTCACATATTTATCGTACATGTGTGCGCGAACATTTAAGTTCTACTCCCTCAGCAAATTTCAATTATGTAATACTGTTAACTATAGTCACCATGTTTTACATTAGTTCCTCAGACCTTACTCATCAGATAGCTGAAACTTTGTATTCTTTTACCAATGTCTCTTTATTTCTCCCATCCCCCAGATCCTGAAAACCACTTTTCTATTCTCTGCTTCTATGAGTTTCATTTCTTCTTCCCCCTCCCCCATTTTTCTTTTAAAGATTTCCACATATAAAGGATACAATGCAATATTTGTGTTCCTCTGTCTGGCTTATTTTGCTGGTTTCTGATTATCTTGTCCTGCATGTGGCTAGTGAAGGGAATATCCATAATCACTGTTATTGATACTGTTTTAGTAGAGCCATTTATTCTACTCTCCAGCAGCATTCTATTAATCCTTATTTGGAGTGTGTACATGGAGGGCAGAGCAAAAGAATTCAGTACTTTGTCATGTCCCAATAGCACAACTGAACATCTTGATATCCAGAAGCAATAGACATGCAAAAAGAAAATTATGCAACATCTGTGAAAGTTTATATAGCAGAAATGGATCAAATTTAAGGTAAATCAGGAAAAAAATCTACAAAACTGTATCTAATTTGTGAAATTTTATCATATATAACATTCTATAAACTAGATTAAAATTATAAATATTGAATATGACTTTTTTCCTAAATTGACAAGATAAAAGAAAATTTGGCATGTTATTAACTTGTTTCAAGTTGTAGTATGCAGGTGAATTATTTGTATTAAGACAAGATTATTTTGGGCTACTTCATATGTAATGTTCTATTATGTGTGAGGAGTTTTGTAGTTAATACCAGCCATTATTCTTATACCAAATGTGGAACTTTCATACAATTTTATTTTATTTTTTTAAGATTGTATTTATTTATTTGATAGAGAGAGACACAGTGACAGAGGGGACACAAGCGGGGGTTGGTGGTGGGAGAGGGAGAAGCAGGCTCCCTGCTGAACAGGGAGCCCAATGCGGAGCTCCATCCCAGGACCCTGGGATCATGACCTGAGCTGAAGGCAGACGCTTAATGCCTGAGCCACCCAGGCGCCCTTATACAATTTTACAAAGGATAACATTGCCTTCTATGCACTAAGGTGTTGTGCAGTTTCATAAATTAAAGCTTCAAAAATGTTCAAGAGGATGACTTTACCCTTTATTGTCTCTTGTTATAAAATCCACCATTCTAAGAGTTTAGAAAGCAAGCAGAAAGAATTTTGCACTGTCATCAAATATGACAGGTAATACATTTTTAAGGTAATAATTTTTTCTGTCTCCCTTAAAAAGGCATTTGAGACTAGAACAGTGCATTATTAATTTATGAATGCACTAATCTACAGCTCTTTCTATGTACTTTTTTGGCACATATATTTTTCACTCCATGGTATTTTCCAAAACAACATTCTCACATCTCAATAAAGCTAAACAACAACAAAATTCTCACATCTGTAATGAATTAGTGTAACATAGATAAAATTATCAGGAAAGATAGACACAGGGGATGTACTAGTTGTAGAAAAAACTATAGATTATCCAAGTTGATGCATTAAGCAAGAAGCAAGATGACCTAAAATTCTGCTCATCTAAGATGGCATTTTTATATGACATCTGTGATTGTTATCACAGCACTGGGATTTTCTGGTGACTGAAAACATAAAACAGCACAGATTCTGGTAATGTTATATAGCTGATTATTTTCTCTGAAAATGACTTTATTCTATCCAAAATTTTTGAAGGGTATTTTCACTGGATATAGAATTATATGAATTTTTCTTCTGTAGCACTATTTATGATGTTGTTCCAATGCATTATAACTTGAATTATAATGATGAGAAGCCAACAACAATTCTTATCATTGCTCCCTATATGAAATATGGGGCTTTTTTGGTCTCTGATGGCTTTGTCCCCCACCTTTAATATTTATTTGCCCATGCATTTATTTCTGGTTAAAAATATGAGCTCTTCACAAATATTTAAGTGTCTATTATTGTACCTTATTGTTATCTGTAAGCATAATATTGTACAGCAGAATTCTAGAACTTTCTCATCTTGCATAAGAGACATGTATATGCATTCAACAGCAGCTTATCATTTTTCTATTTTCCCAGCTCCTGGTAACCACCACTCTACATTCTGCTTCTATGAGTTTGATTATTTTAGACACCTCATGAGTGGACTCATGCTGTGTTTGTCTTTTTGTGATTGGCTTATTGCATTTACCACAATGTCTTCAAATTTAACCAACGCAGGACTTCCTTCTCTTTTAAGGCTGAATCATATTCTGTTTTATGTATATGCCACATATTCTTTTTTTTAGATTTATGTATTTATTTATTTGACAAAGAGATCACAAGTATGCAGAGAGGCAGGCAGAGAGAGAGGAGGAAGCAGGCTCCCCACCAAGCAGGGAGCCCGATGCAGGGCTTGATCCCAGGACCCTGGGATCATGACCCGAGCCAAAGGCAGAGGCTTTAACCCACTGAGCCACCCAGGCGCCCCTATGCCACATATTCTTTATCCATTTTCTCTACCGGTCAGTGGATACTTAGGTTGCTTCCACGTCTAGGCTACTGTGAATAATGCTGCAGTGAACATGGAATGCAATAGCTATTCAAAATCTTGTTTTCAATTCCTTTGACTATATACCCAGAAGTAAGATTGCTGGATTATATGGTAGTTCTATTCTTAATTTTTAGAGGAACAGTTCATATGGTTTTTTGTAGTATGTATGTTGTACTTATTAATATTAATGACCTAGATAGGTTCAGTCAATATTTTAGATACCCCCAGCTATTGCTAGTATAATTAATTTATAGAATTAAGGGATACAACAACTATAAAAACCCAATTAATAGTCATACCTCCAATTGATGCTTCTAAAATGAATTTTGATCAAGAATATTCTAATATGCAAAGGAGAATATTCTAATATACAGTGGAATATTACTCAGCCATAAAAAAGAATGAAGCCTTGCCATTTGCAACAATATGGATGGAGCATAAAGTATTACGCTAATTGAAATAAGTCAGTCAGAGAAAGACAAATACCATATGATTTTACTCATATGTGGAATTTAAGAAATAAAACAAATGAACATAGGGGGAAAAAGAGACAGGCAAACTAAAAAACAGACTCTGAGCTATAGAGAACAAACTGATGGTTACCAGAGGGGAGAGAGTGGGGGATGGGTTAAATAGGTGATGGGGATTAAGAAGGGCACTTGTGATGAGCACCAAGTGCTGAATCACTAACATGTATATCTGAAACTAATATTACATTGTCTGTCAAATAACTGGAATTTAAATACAAACTAAAAAAATTTAATAAAAATTATCTTAAAATAACTATAAATAGGGGCACCTGGGTGGCTCAGTAGGTTAAAGCCTCTGCCTTCAGCTCGGGTCATGATCTCAGGGTCCTGGGATCGAGCCCCACGTCGGGCTCTCTGCTCAGCAGGGAGCCTGCATCCTCTTCTCTCTCTGCCTACCTCTCTACTTGTGGTCTCTGTCTGTCAAATAAATAAAGAAAAATCTTAAAAAAAAAAAAACTATAAATAGGGACATGTGGATGGCTCAGTTGGTTAAGTGGCTGACTCTTGGTTTTTGGCTCCAATCATGATCTCATGGGTTGTGGTATCAAACTCCAAGTCAGGCTCTGTGCTCAAGAAGTCTGCTTGATGATTATCTTCCTCTGCCCCTCCCGCAACTCATGCTCTCTCTCTTTCTTTCCAATAAACAAATAAATCTTTAAAAAATAAAATAACTATAAATAAATATCTAGGATAGGTTGCTACAAATCTACTTATGTAAATATCATTACTTGATTTAATCATATGTATCAGTTCAATCTCAAAGGATATTTCCCTTTGTCAAATTTCTTTTTGTTTTAGGATTTAATTAATTAATTAATTAATTAATTTAGAGAGGGCAAGATCAGAGGGAAGGGCAGAGGGAAAGGGAGTGAGATCTCCAGCAGACTCCATGCTGAGTGTGGAGCCCTGTGCAAAGCTCCATTCCACAACCCTGAGATATCAACGTGAGTCAAAACCAAGAGTCAGATGCTTAACCTACTGAATCACCCAGATGCTCCTCTCCTTGTCAGTTTTCCATAATGTTTTCTTTTTATAGATACTAAAAGTCAAATAACAAAGAGACTCAACATTTGAAACCATGAATAATAATTCCTGAAAAAGAAATAAGAACTTGGACATTTGGATATAGAAAAAGCTGGGGATGAAATAATAGGATATTACTCCAACATTTTCAATAATGCACATTTTACAAGCCACATCTAAGTGAAGTAAATTGTTCTTGTCCTGAAAGAGGAGGTAGAAATATTCTTAGATGTACCTGAGATGGTCTGTCATGTCAAAACCCAGAGAAAATAAACTGATAGCTCCACTAAAGTTTATCACCCTCTTGAGAAGTGTCTGGCACCTTAGCACCTGTGGGACTCTGGCTTTTCTGTGCCAATCAAGGATAAAGACTTCTTGTCCTCTGGGGATCTTAGGCCATTCCAAATGTTTGACTGTCCAGTACTCTTAGTGGACTACTTCTCCTTACAAAGAATCTGAAGTGAGGGACACCTGGGTGGCTCAGTCGGTTGGGTGTCTGCCTTCAGCTCAGGTCATGATGCCAGGATCCTGGGATTGAGCCCCACATCCAGCTCCCTGCTGGGCAGGAGCCCACTTCTCCCTCTCCAACCTCTTCTCCCTCTCTAGCCTGCTTCTTCCCCTGCTTGTGCTCTCTCTCTATGTCAAATAAACAAATAAAATATTTTTTAAAGATTTTATTTGTTTATTTGACAGAGAGAGAGGGATCACAAGTAGGCAGAGAGGCAGGCAGAGAGAGAGGAGGAAGCAGGCTTCCCGCTGAGCGGAGAGCCTGATGTGGGGCTCCATCCCAGGACTCTGGGATCATGACCTGAGCCGAAGGCAGAGGCTTTAACCCACTAAGCCACCCAGGTGCCCCTAAATAAAATCTTCTTAAAAGAATCTGAAGTGAAAAAAAAAACTTCCTGAGAGTATACATTATACCTTGTGGAATGGATTCTTGATAACGGGTGATCTTACCCATAGAAGACGGACATGTTGATTGGTTTTATTATATTTATCCTTTAATTTAGGTGCCAAAATAAATAACTCAGACCATAACACAAATCCCCCACTGAAAGAATCAGTTAAAACTTTACAGTCTGGGACGCCTGGGTGGCTCAGTTGGTTAAGCGGCTGTCTTCGGCTCAGGTCATGATCCCAGTGTCCTGGGATCAAGTCCCACATCGGGCTCCTTGCTCGGCAGGGAGCCTGCTTCTCCCTCTGCCTCTGCCTGCCTCTCTGTCTGCCTGTGCTCGAGCTCTCTCTCTCTCTCTAACTAATAAATAAATAAAATCTTAAAAAAAAAAAACCTTACAGTCCAACTAGTTATGAGTAAGAATAGCTTTGGATTTTTTATTTTTTGCTATCGCCAACCCTTCATGTAGTCATGTAGTTTCTAGATTGATACCAAAAGTAAGGCAGAACAACGCATATCTAAATTTAAAAAAGACAACCTTAATCAGGCTTTTGACTAGGATTTAGAGAGCACTGGTTTCACCCTAATGATGAGGAAAAGCTGGATAAAAACTACAAAATCATAATGTTTTGGAACTCACTAAAGAACTGAGGGCACAGGACAACTGAGTAGGCTGCAAACCAAGAAAGACAAGAAATGACACACAGACTGTCTTAACTGTGACAGAGCACAAGAACAAGGTGGCTTCCATACCAACAGGTAAGAAATTAGTTAGAATTTTATTAAATTGCTAAACATTGAATGTGAGTTAGTGTGACAGTAGGAAGCCCCTGGAGCTCCAGACACAAGAGTCCTATCCACCTACAGATTCTTCTCCATGGGCTTTCTGCAGGTGTTGACATTAGAGACTGGGGACAGGTGGAAGACCAGAAAGTGCCTCCCTTGGTTTTGCAGGGAATGTCTCTGTGGGAAAGGCATACAATGCAACCACTATCTGGGCTCTCTTCTCCCAAACTCTTAAACTGCTGGAAGTGGGTTATTACTTAATAATGCCTGCCAACTTCAAGGCATAGGAAAAGACCCACTGTTGCTGGAGGAAAGTAAAACAAATAAAAGCCCACAACTCCTAGAGAGGGACAGGAAATTGTCCTGAGCTCAGGATCCTATTTCAACATTAGTAAATGTATGCTACCATGGCAGGGGGAGGGAGTGGTAGGAAATACTCTTCCATGCAATTTCTGCCATAAAGATGAGGCTAAGGTTCCCTGCCATGAGGAGGAGGGACAGGCATGCTGAGGAAGAGCCCCTCTCAGGCATGGAGGTCCTGCTTAAGACTGGAGGCCAAATCAGGACAAGAGAGAACTTGCCCTGTTCCCACACCATCAGCCTGAAAAGTACCAAGTGACAAACTTTTTCTCTCAGATACTAAGTACGGCCACTTCCTTCAACAAGTGTTCAAGAAATATGGGCTTCAGAAAATCTTTCTTACTTTCATGGATTAGAACTCTCTATCTCCACCATGGGAAGGAAAACAGTTTGGGACATTTTGAAAAAGTAAGCCTGGTCTTGTCTCATCTGTTTTAACTTCCAAGGTCTCTGGCTTGGAACATCTATCTTCCACTCCAAAATCGGCCCTTGCAAAGACAGAAGTGATTTGCCCTGATCCCTTTCTTCTGTGATCAATCATATGCTGGCAATCAGCTGCCTGACAATATTTTGGTAACATTTTATCATGTGTTTATTTGGGGGGAGCGGGAGTTCCAGACTGAGGCAAGCTTCATCTAACATGGTGATGTGAATATGCATACAAAGGAGTATAGGATAAACTCATCAGAAAAGTCCAAAATGGGTTTTGTGGATTTAGTGAATTAAGTGATTCAGTAAGAGTTTTTTGAAGGACAGGTACACACATTTCTTCAGTAGAACAATATGGGAAATTTAAAAAAAAAATTTCTCTCTGTCATTTCATAAATATGAGCCTCATGGAAAAGGACTAAACCTAGAGAACCAGAAAAGAATTATTTCCACTAACTATCTGTACATGCATAATTTATTGTATTCAATTACTCTTTATTTAATAAAATATTTACATATGCTTACCATGTATCAGGAACTTCTTTAAGCAATTATTGTCTAAGCCATTATAATTATGTATATCTAAATGAAGAAAAGATGTAATTTCATTTCTGCTTATCCGTAGGGTTTTGAAAGCTGGAAAAAAGCATTGTTCCTGGGCACCTGGGTGGCTCAGTTGGTTAAGTGACTGCCTTCAGCTCAGGTCATGATCCTGGAGTCGCAGGAACACGTTCCATATCGGGCTCCCTGCTCAGCAGGGAGTCTGCTTCTCCCTCCGACCCTCACCCCTCATCCTCTCTCTCTTTCTCTCTCTCAAATAAATAAAATCTTTTTAAAAAAAGCATTGCTCTCACACTGATGATAAGAAAAGGCTGGATAAACTACAAATCACACATCTTCTGGATTTCATTAAGGATCTACAGGCACAAGGCAACACACCACCCTGAATTCCAATATAGGAAGGGCACCTCTTCAATCTTCAATAAGAGAGGACACACAGACTCACTTATGGCAGAGCAGGGGAAGAACTTAATATTTCCTCTAAACCCTGAAGAGTGAGTGCCACTATAGGGAAGTGGTATAGTCAGGATCTCAACCCTGTTGGTTTAGCCCAATCATCCTCCCTCTGAGCCACTATGTGATGCTGCTTCTGTCATCATTGTCCTGACCTGCACCCAGCACCCAGAGGAAAACACATAAATAGAAATAAGGCCACTGTTCCTGAGCCTTTCTCCTTGTATTTGGTCCCAAAATGTGTGAGAAGATTTATAACTGTATTTTCATAGAACAGAGCAAGGATAATAATCACAGAGTTGAGGAAGAGCATGAAAAATTCTTGGTTACCTGATACAACAACATTTTTGTAAGCTGGGGAAACCACCCAGAGAGGTTAAGAGACTAGTTTAAGATATGAGTTGTAGAGACCCAAATCTTGACTGACTGAGTGTTAAGGCTGAAAGAGACAGAGGCATAGGGTGCTGGGGTCTGGGGCTGGGGCACAGGGCACACTACACTTTTGTTGTAGTCAGCCTTTGTGAGATGTGGACTCTATAGGGATCAAAACGTCCACTCTGCTGATAAGGACAAAGCAGTTTCAGTGGCCTCTAGTCTTGGAGAAAGAGTAAGGAATGATTATAATGACATCAACCTTATGAGATAAAATTGAGAACTGGTATTCTGGTAATCAAGACTCTTAGAGAGGGCAGAGAGAAATATGTGCAGACCTGTGCTCTGCTGTGTCCACGGACTGAAGGAGCACACAAGCCTTTTCAACTTTCTCTCTTGACACTAGTCACTTCTGTTTCTGCTCCTCTGATGGGAACAACTCTTCTTCCCATCATAATGAAACTATCCACTAACCTGGTGAACAAGGACAAAGGTGATGAGGACAAGGACCTAGAAAGTGTCAAACTTCCCTCCGTGGTTGTTTTACACAGAGGTGCTGAGACTCAAAATATGTTTTCTATGAGCCATCCTTCCTTTCCTGAGAGTGGTAGAACAAGTGCTAATGTTGGGGTAGCGGGCACTTTTCAGGGGGAAAAGGCTCTGGGTTTAAAATCTATCTAATTCAGCCACACCGAGCCTCAGTGACCTCCTCCATAATAATGAGACTAATAAGTGTCTCCATTGAGGCACTGGGATGTTTAACCACAACTTCAAAATGGGGAGGGGAGAGGGCACATCTTATCCTTGAAAAGGAGGAGGAGGACCTAACAACTTGAGTCACTCCATGCAAATATTTTCTCTTCTGCACATGTGAAAGAAAAGAGACCAGATTCTGCAAATCAGACCTCATCTCTATCTTTCTTATCACCCTGCTCTCATTGCAGGTACAACGGAATGGGAAGGAGAGGTAAAAGGTGTGGCTTATGCAACATGCCCCTCCTTCTAGGTACCTGGTCTTTTGGTATCACACAGCTTTAGGATTGCAAAATCATGGGAGCAGAGAGCAACCTGGTGTTTTGGAAAAAAGAAGCTCGGGTGGCACATGCCAGCCTCTCCCCACTCCAGAACTAGCTCCCTCAATAAGAGTGCCAGAGAAGGATTGGATTTCAAAAGAGCTGACACCCAGATTTTTTTGCTCATGTGCAAAGTCCACTACATGAGACTCTGCTCAGTAATTTCTGGAGGAGACAAACCTTAACGCAGTCTGCAAGACCCTGCCGAACTGACAGCACCAGAGGGAAATTTCATCATCTAGGCATCTGCTCTTCTTCATTTGTTTCTGGGGACACCTGCAAGGATTGGTGTGGAGACAGCTTTCCAGGTAGGAACTCAAACTAAAAAGAAATTTTTAAAAAATGATTGCTTTGGGACGCCTGGGTGGCTCAGTTGGTTGAGCAGCTGCCTTCAGCTCAGGTCATGATCCCAGCGTCCTGGGATCGAGTCCCACATCGGGCTCCTTGCTCAGCGGGGAGCCTGCTTCTCCCTCTGCCTCTGCCTGCCACTCTGTCTGTGCTCGCTCTCCCTCTCTCTCTAACAAATAAATAAATAAAATCTTTAAAAAAAATAGAATAAAAAATAAAAAATGATTGCTTTATGACCTCATTTCCACATAAGTGAGACAAATCAAAATGTGATCAGAATATGATGGCAAATATACTTAAGGAAAAGGAATAACTTAAGAAACATGTACCTGGCACTTAGTTTGTGAAGGATAACTTGTTAGGTAATATGAAATATTCTTGCAGGTCTCTGGTCTGCACTAATAAATGAATGAGGAGAGATTGGACAGTTGCTGGAAGAAGGGGGTGAATGGAGCCCTTTATGTGTGGGGACTGCAAATATACATATATATTATCACATCTAATCCCTCTGGTTATATTACAAGGGAGGTAGTTTTTTACCCCCTGCATGTGATTCACAAGAAGTTTGCTGTATTCAAAGTCAGAAAAGAAATAAGTAGATAGATACAAGCATGCCTTGTCTAATTAAGCTTCTCTGTTGTACTTTGCAGATATTGTGTTTTTTCGAATTGAAGGTATGTGGTAGCCCACATCAAGCAAGTATATGGGCTACATTTTCCAACAGTATTTGTTTCCTTTGTGTATCTGTGTCACATTTTGGTAATTCTTACAGTATTTCAAACTTTTTCATCATTATTATATTTGTTATGGTGCTCTATGATCAGTGATCTTTGGTGTTACATTTATAATTCTTCTGGGATGCCATGAGCTGTGCACATAAAAGATGTTGAAGTTCATCACTAACCGGTGTGTGTTCTGACTGCCCTTCTGACGTCTCTCTCTTTCTCCTTGGGCCTCCCCATGCCCTGAGACATAACAATATTGAAATTAGGAGAGGAATTGAAAGAGGAGAGGCCATACAATGGCCTCCCAGTGTTCTGGTGAAAGGAAGAGTCATATGTCTCCCACTGTGAATCAAAAGCTAGAAATGATTAAGCTTAATGAGGAAGGCAAGCCAGAAACTAAGACAGGCAGAAAGCTAGGCCTCTTACACCAAAGAGTTAGCCAAGCTGTGAATGCAAAGGAAAATGTGAAGAAAATTAAAAGTGCTACTCAGTGAACATATAAATAATAAGCAAGCAAAACAAGCTCATTGCTGATATAGAATACTTTAGTTGGCCAGATAGATCAAACCACAACATTCCCTTAAACCAAAATCTAACCCATAGCAAGGTCTCTCTTCAATTCTGTGAAGGCTGAGAGGGGTGAAGAAGCTTCAGAAGAAAAGTCTGAAGCTAGCAGAGGCGGTTAATGAGGTTTGAGGAAAGAAAATGTCTCCATAGCCTCAAACTGCAAGGTGAAGGGGCAACCACTGAGAGAAGCTGCAAGTTATCCACAAGATCTAGCTATGATACTAAGGACAGTGACCTCACTCAACAACAGATTTTCAATGTAGATGAAACAGCCTTCTATTGAAAGAAGATGCCATCTAGGACTTTGTACTCCTCCAAAGATCATAGTTCCAAAGTACAATGCTGTGACACGTGCTCTTTTCTTCCTTTCCATGTGGTTGGGATCTTATAGTATGTTTTGGTAATCCCAATTTCAGGCAGTGAATCAAATAAGAAAAAATGCTATATTTATTCTACCTAGTAATCTGTACAATATGCGCCCTAGATGTAAGAGCGAGGCTTCAAGATGGCGTAAGGCTTTTAAAAAAAGTGTGGTAGAGGGGGAGGAGTCAAGATGGCGGAGAAGTAGGAGGCTGAGACGACATCAGCCAGCAGGAGATCAGCTAGACAGCCTATCAAACCATTCCGAACACCTACAAATCCAACAGGAGATCGAAGAGAAGAAAAACAATTCTAGGAACAGAAAATCGACCACTTTCTGAAAGGTAGGACCAGCGGAGAAGTGAATCCAACGCGACGGGAAGATAGACCCCAGGCGGAGGGGCCGGCTCCCGGCAAGCGGCGGAGCACAAAATCAGAACTTTTAAAAGTCGGCTCCACGGAGGGACATCGCTCCAGAGGCTAAACTGGGGTGAAGACCTCGTGGGGACAGTGTGGACTCAGGTCCCGCGGGGTCACAGAAGGATCGGGGTGTCTGAGTGTCGCAGAGCTCACAGGTATTAGAGCGGGGAAGTCGGCTGCGGAGACAGAGCCGAGATTTCCTAGTGGTCTGTGACACGGACCGGTGCTCTGTGGCACTGGCCGGTGCTCTGTGCGAGGCGTCCCCACAAGATCCGGGGAGACTCCGACCCGGGAGAGCTCAGGGATCTACGGGGTCCGGAGACTCCAGGTGTGACTCTGCCAGAGACAGAGACGCTTGGTCACAGGCTGGGTGAGCTCGGAGCACTCCCAGAAGCCAGTGAGACGGGACTGATGACGCACGATTTTCTCTGAGCGCGGTCTGCGGGCGCGCGTGGTCTGTGGACGCGCGCGGTGTGCGCGGTCTCCGGCGCAAACGTGGACTGGGGAGACCGGAGGGATTAAACGCTTTTCTCTGAAGGCGCACTGAAGACTGGGGCCCCTAGCTCTCGGCTCCTCTGAACCGGAGATTGGGAGGCCGCCATTGTCATTCCCGTCCTCCAGAACTCTACAGAAAGCGCGTTCAGGGAACAAAAGCTCCTGAAAGCGAACCTGAGAGGATGACTTAGCCCGGCCCCTGGTAAGGGCGGTGCAACTCTGCCTGGGGCAAAGACACCTGAGAATCACTACAACAGGCCCCTCCCCCAGAAGATCAAAGAAATACAGCCAAGACCAAGTTCACTTAACAAGGAGAACAGCGGATTCTTATCTGGACAAAATGACAAGGCGGAAAAACTCACCACAAAAAAAAGAGCAGGAGACAGGACCGAAGGCTAGGGACCTAATCAATACAGACATTGGTAATATGTCAGATCTGGAATTCAGGATGACGATTCTCAAGGTTCTAGCCGGGCTCGAAAAAGGCATGGGAGATATTAGAGAAACCCTGTCAGGAGAAATAAAAACCCTTTCTGGAGAAATAAAAGAACTAAAATCTAATCAAGTTGAAATAAAAAAAGCTATTAATGAGGTGCAATCAAAAATGGAGGCTCTTACTGCTAGGATAAATGAGGCAGAAGACAGAATTAGTGATATAGAAGACCAAATGGCAGAGAATAAAGAAGCTGACCAAAAGAGAGACAAACAACTACTGGACCACGAGGGGAGAATTCGAGAGATAAGTGATGCCATAAGACGAAACAACATTATAATAATTGGGATTCCAGAAGAAGAAGAAAGAGAAATAGGAGCAGAAGGTATCGTGGAGAGGATTATTGTAGAGAATTTCCCTAACATAGCAAGGGGAACAAGCATCAAAATCCAGGAGGTGCAGAGAACACCCCTCAAAATCAATAGGAATCGACCCACACCCCGCCATTTAATAGTAAAATTTACAAATCTTAGCGACAAAGAGAAAATCCTGAGAGCAGCACGGGACAAGAACTCTGTAACGTACAATGGTAAAAATATTAGATTGGCAGCAGACTTATCCACAGAGACCTGGCAGGCCAGAAAGAACTGGCATGATATATTCAGAGCACTAACCAAGAAAAACATGCAGCCAAGAATACTTTATCCAGCTAGGTTATCATTGAAAATAGAAGGAGAGATAAAAAGCTTCCAGGACAAACAAAAACTGAAAGAGTTTGTAAACACCAAACCAGCTCTACAGAAAATATTGAAAGGGGTCCTCTAAGCAAAGAGAGACCCTAAAAGTATTACCAGAAAGGAACAGAGACATTATACAGTAACAATCACCATACAGGCAATACAATGGCACTAAATTCATATCTCTCAATAGTTACCCTGAATGTAAATGGGCTAAATGCCCCAATCAAAAGACACAGGGTTTCAGAATGGATAAAAAAACAAAACCCGTCAATATGCTGCCTACAAGAAACTCATCTTAGACCTGAAGACACCTCCAGATTGAAAGTGAGGGGGTGGAAAACAATTTACCATGCTAATGGACATCAGAAGAAAGCTGGGGTGGCAATCCTTAGATCAATTAGATTTTAAGCCAAAGACTATAATAAGAGATGAGGAAGGACACTTCATCATACTCAAAGGGTCTGTCCAACAAGAAGATCTAACAATTTTAAATATCTATGCCCCTAACATGGGAGCAGCCAACTATATAAACCAATTAATAACAAAATCAAAGAAACACATTGACAAGAATACAATAATAGTTGGAGACTTTAATACACCCCTCACTGAAATGGACAGATCATCCAAGCAAAAGATCAACAAGGACATAAAGGTCTTAAATGACACACTGGACCAGATGGACATCACAGATATATTCAGAACATTCTACCCCAAAGCAACAGAATACACATTCTTCTCTAGTGCCCATGGAACATTCTCCAGAATAGATCACATCCTGGGTCATAAATCAGGTCTCAACAGGTATCAAAAGATTGGGATCATTCCCTGCATATTTTCAGACCACAATGCTCTGAAGCTAGAACTCAATCACAAGAGGAAATTTGGAAAGAGCACAAATACATGGAGACTCAACAGCATCCTTCTAAAGAATGAATGGGTCAACCAGGAAATTAAAGAAGAATTGAAAAAAACCATGGAAACAAATGATAATGAAAACACAACG
>ML099302.1:20092-71672 GCA_003697995.1 Taxidea taxus jeffersonii
CCCCAAACCAGACAAGGATCCCATCAAAAAAGAGAATTACAGACCAATATCCTTGATGAGCACAGATGCGAAAATTCTCACCAAAATACTAGCCAATAGGATCCAACAGTACATTAAAAGGATTATTCACCACGACCAAGTGGGATTTATTCCAGGGCAGCAGGGTTGGTTCAACATCCGCAAATCAATCAATGTGATACAGTACATTAACAAAAGAAAGAACAAGAACCATATGATACTCTCAATAGATGCTGAAAAAGCATTTGACAAAGTGCAACATCCCTTCCTAATCAAAACTCTTCAAAGTGTAGGGATAGAAGGCACATACCTCAATATTATCAAAGCCATCTATGAAAAACCCACTGCAAGTATCATTCTCAATGGAGAAAAACTGAGAGCTTTTCCGTTAAGGTCAGGAACACGGCAGGGATGTCCGCTATCACCACTGCTATTCAACATAGTACTAGAAGTCCTAGCCTCAGCAATCAGACAACAAAAAGAAATTAAAGGCATCCAAATCGGCAAAGAAGAAATCAAACTATCGCTCTTTGCAGATGATATGATACTATATGTGGAAAACCCAAAAGGCTCCACTCCAAAACTGCTAGAGCTTGTACAGGAATTCAGTAAAGTGTCAGGATATAAAATCAATGCACAGAAATCAGTTGCATTTCTTTACACCAACAACAAGACAGAAGAAAGAGAAATTAAGGAGTCAATCCCATTTACAATTACAGCCCAAACCATAAGATACCTAGGAATAAACCTAACCAAAGAGGCAAAGAATCTATACTCAGAGAGCTATAAAGTACTCATGAAAGAAATTGAGGAAGACACAAAGAAATGGAAAAATGTTCCATGCTCATGGATTGGAAGAATAAATATTGTGAAAATGTCTATGCTACCTAAAGCTATCTACACATTTAATGCAATGCCTATCAAAATCCCATCCAATTTTTTCAAAGAAATGGAACAAATAATCCTAAAATTTATATGGAACCAGAAAAGACCTCGAATAGCCAAAGGAATATTGAAAAAGAAAGCCAAAGTTGGTGGCATCACAATTCCTGACTTCAAGCTCTACTACAAAGCTGTCATCATTAAGACAGTATGGTACTGGCACAAAAACAGACACATAGATCAATGGAACAGAATAGAGAGCCCAGAAATAGACCCTCAACTCTATGGTCAACTAATCTTCGACAAAGCAGGAAAGAACATCCAATGGAAAAAAGACAGCCTCTTCAACAAATGGTGTTGGCAAAATTGGACAGCCACATGCAGAAAAATGAAATTGGACCATTTCCTTACACCACACACGAAATAGACTCAAAATGGATGAAGGACCTCAACATGAGAAAGGAATCCATCAAAATCCTTGAGGAGAACACAGGCAGCAACCTCTTCGACCTCAGCCGCAGCAACTTCTTCCTAGGAACAACGCCAAAGGCAAGGGAAGCAAGGGAAAAAATGAACTATTGGGACTTCATCAAGATCAAAAGCTTTTGCACAGCAAAGGAAACAGTCAACAAAACCAAAAGACAACTGACAGAGTGGGAGAAGATATTTGCAAACGACATATCAGATAAAGGGCTAGTATCCAAAATCTATAAAGAGCTTAGCAAACTCAACACCCAAAGAACAAATAATCCAATCAAGAAATGGGCAGAGGACATGAACAGACATTTCTGCAAAGAAGACATCCAGATGGCCAACAGACACATGAAAAAGTGCTCCATATCACTGGGCATCAGGGAAATACAAATCAAAACCACAATGAGATACCACCTCACACCAGTCAGAATGGCTAAAATGAACAAGTCAGGAAATGACAGATGCTGGCGAGGATGTGGAGAAAGGGGAACCCTCCTACACTGTTGGTGGGAATGCAAGCTGGTGCAACCACTCTGGAAAACAGCATGGAGGTTCCTCAAAAAATTGAAAATAGAGCTACCTTATGACCCAGCAATTGCACTACTGGGTATTTATCCTAAAGATACAAACGTAGTGATCCAAAGGGGCACGTGTACCCGAATGTTTATAGCAGCAATGTCCACAATAGCCAAGTTATGGAAAGAACCTAGATGTCCATCAACAGATGAATGGATAAAGAAGAGGTGGTATATATATACGATGGAATACTATGCAGCCATCAAAAGAAATGAAATCTTACCATTTGCGATAACATGGATGGAACTAGAGTGTATTATGCTTAGCGAAATAAGTCAACTGGAGAAAGACAACTACCACATGATCTCCCTGATATGAGGAAGTGGAGATGCAACGGGGGTGGGAGTTAAGGTGGTAGGAAAAGTAAAAATGAAACAAGATGGGATCGGGAGGGAGACAAACCAAAAGAGACTCTTAATGTCATAAAACAAACTGAGGGGGGTGGGGGGAAGAGGGGTTGGGAGAGGGTGGTGGGGTTACATTATATGTTTAAATACAGCTTAAATAAAGTTTAAAAAAAAAAAGGTGGTAAATACCAGTTTGGAATATAGCCTGGGAATTTTTTTAATAGGTTTAATTGTTTATATCTTAGACCATGTCCTAATGCCCACATTGAAAAGACTGCAGCAAAATATCTTACAAGAGGTAGCACTTTGACTCAGGTGGGGAGGAGGAAGAGGAAGAGGAGGGGACAGAAAAGGATGGGAAGGGAGAAGGAGCAGGGATAGTTTTAATAAAATAACATGATCAGTGCTGACTATATGACAGATAGTCTTCAAAGCCCTTTATTGACTCATTTAATGTGATGTAATGTAAAACTCATTTAGTCCCCACAAAAATTCTATCAAGTAGGTAGCACTTTTATCCCATCTTCTTTTGAGTTTGTGAAAATCAACAAAAGGAATCCTTTAGGATGGACTTGGGAAGCCAGCAGAGGGAGCTCTGGCCATACCACTCTCCCTTGCATTCACAGCGGACCCAACAGAAAGTAAGCATCATCCTACTCCCAGTGAGCAATGGCCACAACTCAGCCAATAAAAAGCCTCCATACTCGGAACCTTTTCTTTCCTCCAATAGAGCTTTTGTTTAGAACAGTCTTCCCAACTTCTCTCTGACTTCTATAAAAGTGATCCTCTCCGTTGTTCTCCAGACTTGCCTACCATTTTCTACAGCTTCCTCATCCTGAACTGGAATTCTTTGCTAGTCCCAAGGAGGCCATCTTTGATGGTATTTTTGATGGTATTTGTGAGGTTAACAGAGGACACCAAGGCCCAGGAAGAGTAACTTCCTTCCCCACCGTTACATAGCTCTTCGCTGGTGGAGTCAGAAGAATCACTAATGGCAAATGAATTTCAAAAGAAAATGTGCTTGATAATCTAAAGTGAAGCTGAGGGAATACGCTGAAGGGTAAGAAGGTGAACTAAAAACATGCAGGAAGGGACGCCTGGGTGGCTCAGTTGGTTAAGCGGCTGCCTTCGGCTCAGGTCATGATCCCAGCGTCCTGGGATCGAGCCCCACATCGGGCTCCTTGCTTGGCAGGGAGCCTGCTTCTCCCTCTGCCTCTGCCGGCCACTCTGTCTGCCTGTGCTCGCTCGCTCGCTCTAACTAATAAATAAAATCTTTAAAAAAAAAAAAAAACATGCAGGAAGAGTCTCCTGTGCTTTCTGCTACGCTCAGCCTTCCCTGGAGCTGGTGAAGACTTTAGTGACGCTCTCAGGGATGAAGAGACACGGAAGGGGGACCTGATCATTGGAAGAGAATTTACTACTCATTTTTCTGAATCGTCTCCAGCTTCTTCTCATTCCTGACTGTTTCTTGATTCTTCCTCTAGGCCACAGTATCTTCCACAATGTTCCTATTGCAAGGTGCCCAGATGCTGCAGACACTGGAGAAATCCCTGAGGAAGAGCCTTCCTGAATCCTTAAAGGTGACTATAGAAATTTCTGGGTGGGGAGAAAGAAATAGAAATTTCCTGTGAAACAAGAAAAGAGACTAACATTTATTGAGCATGTGGTCTGTGACAAGTGCTAGTGGTGTTTTCTCTCACTGAGTGGCATTACCTCTGTACAAGATAGGTGCTATGATGTCTGTGTCACTGAGGAGAAGACGGAGCTCAGCTCAGTGATTTACCTAATATCACATAAATAGTAACTTCAATGCTATGTTATGAACATGGGTATGTTGGAACCTAACTGCTGTTTGCTTTATATTCTGTGATTACGGAAGTGTTCCCTTACTCCTTTCCAAAAGAACATTCTGTAATAACATTAGAATTTTGTCCGTATTTTTCCTCCAAAGTTCACAGAGACTGCATATTAATGTTTAAATTATTCTCCCGAAAAGAACACTTCCCAGGTGACAGGTTAACCATCATGTTCTCTCTAAAATTCCCAAGAAGTCAATTCCCATTTTGACTTAAATTTCCCAATTTCTCTGACCTGACTGCACATTAGGTTATTTCATGACTGACTCTCTGTATCTCCCTTAACCTAGTACATCTGATCAGAAATCTCAGGATTAAATTAGACGCACACATAAATACCTACATCCAGAACTGGGCAAGCGTGACTCTTAATGCCATTCTTGGGTACTTGCTGTTTTTTTCTTTAGCACCAAAGTGACAGGGGTACTCCAGCAGAAACAAAATAACAACCGTGTGTCTTCGTGTATGTGTATGTGTGTTTAGAGGACAACTGTTCTTCCCTGAAATTTCTGTAGACATAGAAATTAGATTTTTAGGGGCACTTGGGTGGCTCAGTGGGTTAAGTCTCTGCCTTCAGCTCGGGTCATGATCTCAGGGTTCTGGGATCAAGCCCCGCATTGTGCTCTCTGCTCAGCAGGGAGACTGCTTCCCCCTTGCTCTCTGCCTGCCTCTCTGCCTACTTGTGCTCTCTGTCTCTGTCAAATAAATAAATAAAATCTTTTAAAAAAAGAAATTGTATTTTTACTGTCTTATAAGACACTCCTATAAGATGCATATATTTTAGATAAGATAAATGCATTTGCTCCCTCACTCCCTCACAGGTCTGTTACTCCCTTCTTTCAGTATAAAGGAGAAAAGTATTAGCGCTATTTTATTTGGAGATCACATGGCTTAATTTTTAATTTTTAGACACAGACAAGTGAAACGAGTTGCAATATTCTTTAATTACTATGAAAAAAATTACTTTGAGCCACAGCTGACCCTTGAACAACATGGATTTGAACTATATGAGTTCACTTATGTGTGTATTTTTTTCAATAAATACAGTACACTACTGTAAATGTATTTTCCTTGTAATTTTATTAATAACATTTTCTCCCTTACTTTATTATAACAATATGATATATAACATACAAAGTATGTCCTAATCAACTGTTCATATTATTGGTAGGGATTCTAGTCAATTGTGGATTATTCATAGTTAAGTTTGGGGAGAATCAAAAGTTATATACAGATTTCCACTGTGCAGGGAATCAGTGCCCCTAACCTCCATGTTGTTCAAGGGCCAACTGTGAACCATAACTAAAGTAACCTATTTTGGTAGATTCTCACTAACATTAATCTCTGTTAACTAATATTTAATTCCTTTCCCTTGGTGATCCTTATGATTCAGGCAACCTTTCAGAGAGACAGTCAATTATGGGGGGGAGGAGGTTACATTAGCTAGACACTTTACAAAGAATTGCCTGATATTTTTATCAGGCAATAGGAGCTATTTTATAAATTTTTCAGGTCACAAGTTTTCTTCATGCTTTAGTGTAGAATTTTGTTATTTGGATTTCCCTTTACCCCTTCTGTTAGTTGGACCCCAAATATTTTGAGAAAACTCTTGGTGAATCCCAAGTGTCTTTTCTTGGACCATCTCTGTGGTAGGATATGGTGGCATCAATTAAATTAATTAATTAGTGCCTCAATTCATTCTCCTTTGGTGCATATTAAAGATACACATTTCTTCCTAACTGAAATCTAAAGTATTTGTATGCCAGGTACTTTTAATGGATGTATAACCTAAAACTCAAAACTTACTTGAGTCTCAGATGAGAAAAAGTCCAGCCATTCCCCTAAGTGTTAGATGTTAAATACACTGTAATACTTGGGTTAGTTCCAGTTGAGTCAACTTAGAGTAGCTTCCTGGCACGTTCTGAGTTCAGCAGGAAAAAAGAAAAAATAATAAAATAATTAGGCCATGGGAATAACAAAGAGTAACAGTTCTACATGTTTTCAGATCCCATCATGGATAATATCATAGTGCAAATCAACTTTACAGGCCCCAAGTGCAAGTGTGTAAAAAGGTAATGTCTATAATTTGCCAAACTATACTGAATTTCTATATCAAGACTCCACTTATGGTTGAAAACAAAGTAAATTTAGATAAACTCAGTCAACTGAGAGTTTTTTTAAAGACTTATTTATTTTAGAGAAAGAGAGAACATACACAAGCAGGGGCAGGAACACAGGGAGAGAGAGAGAGAGCACCAGACTCTCCACGGAGTGCAGAGTCTGATGCAAGGCTTGATCCCATGACCATGAGATCATGACCTGAACCAAAACCAAGAGTCAGATGCTTAATTGACTGAGCCACCCAGGTCCCCCTCAACTGAGTTTTTTTTCCCCTTCTCTTCTCCCCCTCCCCACCTTTAACATCAATAGTTTATGTGGGGTGGAGAGCAGGGGGAAAGAAATTGGTATAGTCCTTGGTCATCATCTATCCATGGTGGAAATTACTAAAGTATATACCATCTTTTTGGTCTTGGGTCATTGGCATGTTCCCATGCTGGTATCTGAAAAGGCTTCATATTCACATTTACCATGAGGCCCATGCAGATATCCACTGCTGCATTCCCCAATCCCCAAAATGCAGAAATGTCCAGGATGAGGGTGGGGATCCAAGACTGGGCCCCAAACCATGGGACTCATAACCTATTCTCTTGAGTACTTTGCTGTAGCCTCTGCTTGTTGGTGGAAGTTCATTTAATCTTTCCAGATAATAATGTGGTCATTTATGTTAAGGAGCATTAAACATGTACATAATCTTTGAGCCAGCAACTACTCTTCTAAGAAAATAGGTGTCCATGCAAAGATTTCTGGGCAAGCATGTTGTAAGAAAAATTATTTGTCAAAGTGAAAAGTTGGAAATGGCTAAAATTACCACCAATAGGCAAATTAAACTGTGGTACATCCCTACAACGGAATCCTATGCAGCCATTATAAAATAATCGAAAAATTTTCTGTTTATGAACATAAAAATATGCCCACAATGCATTCAGTGGGGGAAAACACAATATATCAGATCATTTTATTTTTACAAAATTGTTGTATCTCTATGTGTATGAAAGAAGGAAGTCTTGGAAGAGATCATTTTAAATCCTAAAATGAAGAATGATAGTCTTAAAATCATCAAATTTTATCTGTCCAAACATTTTACTATACGCATGTATGATTCATATTGGATGGGAAGAGAAAGCTCTCTTCATTAAAGAGTTAAAAAAAAAAAAAGTAGTTTTTGGAGATGGTTTGACCCGGATGCCCTATTTGGCCTTACTCTAACACAAAATTCCATGATTTCATAGAAATAATCCTTGTCCTGATCAAACAAGACACTTTACCATCCCTTCCTAACAAGCCAATCCTCTCTCCCTTACTTGGGATGCTGCAGGTTTATGGGACTGTCTTCCACATGAAACAGGGAAATCCATTCAAGCTGAAGGCCTTAGTGGACAAGTGGCCTGACTTTACAACAGTGGTTATCCGCCCTCAGGAGAAGGTAAGTTGCCAGAAGTTGTATGAATATGCCTCTGTGTTCCTTTTTGCTGTGAGCCTGCCATGTACCCGAAAGTGTGGCAGCCCCAAGGGATACAGAAATGAATTGTGTGATGGTGAGCAAGTCCTGTCCTCAAGGAGCTCACAGCTTGGAAGAAAAAATCCATAAGCAAATAAAAGAACATGGTATGAAGTGTGCAAGAACAGATGTACAACACAGAAATAGCCTAGGTGAAGGCTGATTCAACTATGAAGGTTGGAGATGGAGGTTACAGGAAAAGGTCAGAGAGACTTCCTGATGAGAGGTTTCATCTACACTGGATTTGGGGCATATTTTGTAGATAGCGTTAGGTTGAAAAGAAAAAGAGGCCATTCTTTTTTTTTTTTAAGCATTTTATTTATTTATTTGACACAGAGAGAGAGAGAGCGCGCACAAGCAGAGGGAGCAGTGGGCAGAGAGAGAAGGAGAGGGAGAAGCAGGCTCTCCACTGAGCAGGGAGCCTGATGTGGGACTCGATCCCAAGACCCTGGGATCATGACCCGAGCTGAAGGCAGATACCTAACCCACTGAGCCACTCAGGTGTCCCAAAAGACGCCATTCTAACCAGAGAAAAAACACCAAGGGCCAACATAGGAAGTTGTGAGATAGCACGATGAATTAGAATGATCATAAAAAGGAAATTTATAAAACTATAACTTCCATATGCATTTAGGGAAACATTTAAAGATTTAAACATTTAAAGAGAGAGAGAGAGAGCATAAGTGGGGGGAGAAGCAGAGAGAGAAAGAGAGAATCTCAAGTAGACTCTGCAGGAGCCTTAGGCAGGGCTAAATCTCACAACCCTGAGATCATGACCTGAGCCAGAACCAAGAGTTGGACACTTAACCAACTGTACTACCCAGGAGCCCACATTTTGGGGAAACACTTAAAAACTAGAGAAGCTAAACAGTTAATACATTTCAGACAAAAACTCCTAAGCTTATTTTTAAATACCGAGTAAAATTATAAATTTATAAAAATATAAATATTATATCTTTCATAGAAATAGTTATTTGAAAACCACTAAATTAAATAATATATAAAGAAATTTGTATTAATAATAAAAACTGAACAAAAAATTATTTGATCTTTTATGTTAAATGTGATCTTAAGGAACAAAATGTATTAGTGGGTATCCTTGCTGACTTGTCAGTGTATTTGGGGGCAACATTTTCCAATTATTTTTTTTTAAAGATTTTATTTATTTATTTGATAGAGATCACAAGTAGGCAGAGAGGCAGAGAGAGAGAAAAGGAAGCAGGCTGTCCGCAGAGCAGAGGGCCTGATGCGAGACTCGATCCCATGACCCTGGGATCATGACCCGAGCCGAAGGCAGCGGCTTTAACCCACTGAGCCACCCAGGCGCCCCTCCAATTATTTTTTAAGAAGCTTTCTAATTCCATACTGAGCTGTGGTAATATTTTCCTATGCCTCCTTCCTCCTAATCTCATCTGTTATTGGAAGGAGTTAAGATGATAGAGGAGTAGGAACCCTAAGTTGTCTTGTCCCTCAAATACAACTGGATAGCTATCAAATCATTTTAAACCCCCAAGAAACCAATCAGAGATCTGAAAAAACAAATGCAAGTCTACAAGTAGAAAAGCAACTGCCCTTTGGAAGGTAGGACAGAGACTTGAATCTGGGGTGATAAGAAAGCAAGGAGGGAGCCTGCTTAAGGAGGCTACTGCAAAGTATTATAAACAGTGGAGTGCAGAATTGGAGCTAGGCAGAGCTTCCAGGTGTAGGAACAGGGAAGACAGCTGAGAACAGTGAGTGTAGGTGCCGGCTTTCTGCTCTGTATTGCTATAAACCTGCAAATGGCTGCGTGGTCATGTGACAGCTTTCTTGGGAACAGGTCCAGCAAAAGGCAGAAGCATACTGAGACCCTCCCTGGGAGGAAGAGTGCAGGTCCCCACCACAGGACTCCTTAAAATATTGGAGTTTGAAACTCAGCCGTGTGCCTGAGATAAAAATGCTTGGACACATGAAGGGTGAATACTGAGTTCTGACAAAAACCAAGGAGATGGAAGTGATTGATTGCTTTTCTCTGAGGGTTCACTGAAGAGTGGGGGGCTGAGAATTTTCAGCTCTACTGCTAGAGCTGGGCACCGCCATTTTCATCACCCCTCCTTCAGTGCTGAAAGCCTTCAGGGAGCAAAACTGCGCCACCTAGTGGAGTCTGGAGCTGCTCCCACTGGGTCCTGCCTCTGCACACTGGAGATGCATTTGCACTAGGACAAATCCACCTAAGAATCAGCTCAACTGGTGCCTCCCCCAGAAAACCAGCACAAACAACTCGCTCACACGAAGTTAACTGATCATAGAGGGCTGCAAATCTTCAGCTATTGTACTGTATACTGTTAGGGAAAACAGTACATAGCATTTTTGTATTTTTACTCTTTAGTGTTTTAGTATTATTTTTTTCAGTTTTTTAAATTTTTTTCAATTCTTTTTTAATTTTTTATATGTACTTCATATCTTTATTGTTTTATTTTTTGTTTCCTTTCATTGTATTACATTATATATATACATATATCTAGTGTATATATGTATATATACATTATATATTTCATTGTATTGTATTTTCTATATATACACATATGTTTGTATATATATATATATTCTTTCTGCCTTCGTACCTCCCCCCATCCCTCCTTTCTTTTCTTTTCTTTATTTCTTTCTTTCTTATCTTGGTATCTAGTTTTGTTTTTTTTTTTAAGCAAGCAGACCAAAACACACTCGGGATCTCGGGGGGCTTTTCATTGTTGTTGTTGTTGTTTCTTTCTTCTTTTCTTTTCTGAACAAAAATGATAAGGCAGAAAAATTCACTCCAAACGAAAGAACAGGAGGTAGTACTCACAGCCTCCCTAACAGGGATTTAATCAATATGAATATAAGTAAGATGTTTGAACTAGAATTTAAAACAACAATTATAAAGACACTACCTGGCCTTGAGAAAAGCATAGAAGACACTAGAGAATCCCTTAATGTAGAGATAAAAGAACTAAAATCTAATCAGGATGAAATTAAAACTGCTATTACTGAGATGCAGCCCAAAGAGGAGGCCATAAAAATGAGTATGAATGAAGCAGAAGAAAGAACCAGTGATATAGAAGATGAAATGTTGGAAAATAAGGAAGCTGAGAAGAAGAGGGAAAGAAAACTATTAAATCATGAAGGTAGACTTAGGGAACTCAACAATTCCACAGAACAAAATAATATCTCTATTAGAGGAGTCCCAGAAGAAGAGTGAGGAAAAGGGACAGAAGGTTAATTTGAACAAATTATAGCTGAGAACTTTCCTAATTTGGGAAAGGAAACAGGCATACTAAGTCCAAGAGGCACAGAGAACACCTCTCAAAATCAACAAAAATAGGTCAACAGCTCAACATATTATAGTGAAACTTCCAAATTACAAAAATAAAGAGAAAATCCTGAAAGCAGCTTGGGACAAGAAGTCCTTAATCTACAAGGTAGAAACATAAGGCTGGCAGCAGACCTGTCCACAGAATCCTGGCAGGCCAGAAAGGACTGACATGATATATTCAACATGCTAAATGGGAAAATATGCAGCCAAGAATACTTCATCCAGCAAGGCTGCCACTCAGAATAGGAGAGATAGAACTTCCAAGACAAACAAAAACTAAAGGAATTCATGAACACTAAAACAGTCCTGCAAGGTATATTAAGGGAACACTTTGAGCACAAAGAGAGACCAAAAGAAATAAAAACTAGAAAGGAACAGACACAATCTACAGAAACAGTGACTTTACAGATAATACAATGGCACTAAATTCATATCTTTCTATAATTACTCTGAATGTAAATGGACTAAATGCTCCAATCCAAAGACATCCAAGATTTGTATGGAACCAGAAAAGGCCCCAAATAGCCAGAGGAATGTTGAAAAAGAAAATGAAAACTGGAGGCATCCCAATTCCGGACTTCAAGCTATATTACAAAGTTGTAATCATCAAGACAGTATGGTACTGGCACAAAAACAGACACATAGATCAGTGGAACAGACCAGAGAGCCCAGAAATGGATCCTCAATTCTATGGTCAACTAATCTTCAGCAAAGCAGGAAAGAATATTCAATGGAAAAAAGACAGTTTCTTCAAAATATAGTATTGGAAAATTGGACAGTCACATGGAGAAGAATGAAATTGGACTAATTTCTTTACACAAAAATAAATTTAAAATGGATGAAAGACCTAAATGTGAGACAGGAATCCATCAGAATCCTAGAGGAGAATGCAGGCAGCTATCTCTTTGACCTCTGCCACAAGAGCTTCTTGCTAGACATATCTCCAAAGGCAAGGGAAACAAAAGCAAAAATGAACTATTGGGACTTCATCAGGATAAAAAGCGTCCTCAAAGCAAAGGAAACAATCAACAAAACTAAAAGGCAACCTACAGAATGGTAAAAAGATATTCACAAATGACATATCTCATAATGGGCTAGTATCCAAAACCTATAAAGAACTTATCAAACTCAAGACCCCCCCCTCAAAAATACAGTCAAGAAATAGACATAATCCCTACTCATCAAGAATCCTGCTTCTCCCTTTGTCCCTTTCCCTGCTTGTGCCCTCTCTCTCTTGCTCTCTGTCAAATAAATAAATAGAATCTTAAAAAAAAAAAAGGAAAGAAATGAGTGGAAGACATGAACAGACGTTTTTCCCACAGAAGACATACAAATGGCTAACAGACACATGATAAAATGCTCCACATTACTTGGTATCAGGGAAATACAAATCAAAAGCATGATGAGATACCACCTCACACCAGTCAGAATGGCTAAAATTAACAATTCAGGAAACAACAAATGTTGCTGTGGATGAAGAGAAAGGGGAACCCTCTTACATTGTTGGTGGGAATGCAAACTTGTGCAGGCACTTTGGAAAACAGTGTGGAGGTTTTTCAAAAAGTTAAAAATAGAGTTACCCTGTGACTCAGCAATTGCACTATTGAGTATTTATCCAAAGGATATAAACAGTGATTCAAAGGGCCACCTGCACCCCAATGTTTATAGCAGCAATGTCTACAATAGCCAAAATATGGAAAGAGCCCAGATATCCATCAACAGATGAGTGGATAAAGAAGATGTGGTATATATACACAATGGAATATTACTCAGCCATCAAAAATAATGAAATCTTGCCCCTTGCAATGATGTGGATGGAACTAGAGGATATTATGCTATGTGAAATAAGTCAAAGAAAGACAAATACCATATGATTTCACTGATATGGAAAACTTAAAAATAAAACAGATGAACATGGGGAAGGGAAAGGTTAAAAAAAAGATAAAAACAGAGAGAGGTCAAACCATAAGAGATGATTTAACAACAGAGAACAAACATTGTACCTTGAGGGGAGGGGAGTGAGAGGTGGGGTAACTGGGTGATAGGCATTAAGGAGGGCGCCTGAGGTAATGAGCACTTGGTGTTATATGCATCTGATGAATCACTAAATTCTACCCCTGAAGCTAAAAATACACTACATGCTAACCAAATTGAATTTAAGAAAAAAATTTTTTAATAATAATTTTTAAAAAATAGAAAACAAATCTAAAAAATAATAATCTCATTTGTTAGTCAATAATTTGAGATGATCTTCCTAAATAAGTGGTTTCTTTCTTTTTAGAGCTATACTTTATTTAACTCAAGCATTGTTTTAAGAAAGCATTTTTTTTTAAAGATTTTATTTATTTATTTGACAGACAGAGATCACAAGTAAGCAGAGAGGCAGGCAGAGAGGCAGAGGGAGAAGCAGGCTCCCCACTGAGCAAGGAGCCCGATGTGGGACTCGATCCCAGGACCCCGGGATCATGACCTGAGCCGAAGGCAGAGGCTTAACCAACTTAGCCACCCAGGCGTCCCTAAGAAAGCATTTTTAATTTTTCATCTTCTTTGGCTTCATTAAATATAGATGATGATTTTAATCCAGAATTAGCTATAACAAATTTAATATTGTCACATTCATCATTGGTGTATTCTGCAAGTATTTGAACTCTAGTAAAATTTATTCTTGTCACAGATACTTTTCCTTATCACTTGTTTTCCTCTTCTTCCCATTGGGAGTAACAGAAATATAGGATAATGCTTTCTAATAATTGTCTTTGCTTGATTTGAAATTTTAATGCACTATGTGGGTAGAGAGTACTATTGTTATAAATTTTCTATCGTAAATTGAATACTTGACTCTCTTCTCTTATCTCATTATTTAAATGATTTAGGAATAACTGCTATGTACCAATAGAAATATCAACATTTTAGTACTTAAAAATATCACAGTATATCTCACAGTTTGGTCCTTAGTACATTTTGAGTGTACTCTGTGTATGGTGTAAGAAACTGGTCCAGTTTCACTCTTTTCCATGTAGTTGTCCAGTTTTCCTAACACCATTTATTGAAGAGAGTGTCTTTTTTCCATTGGATATTCTTTCCTGCTCTGTCACAGATTAATGGACCATATAAACAGGAGTTTATTTCTGGCTCTCCATTCTGTTTCATTGATCTGTGTATTTATTTTTGTGCCAATATCATACTGTTTTGATTACTACAGCTTTGTAATATATCTTGAAATCTGGAAGTGTTATATCTCCATTTTTTTTTTTCTTCCTCAAGATTGTTTTTGCCATCCAGGGTCTTTGTGGTTCCATACAAATTTTAGCGTTATTTGTTCTAGGTCTGTGGAAATGCTGTTGGTATTTTGATAGGGTTTGCACTGAATCTGTACTTTGGGTAATATGGACATTTTGATAATACTAATTCTTCCAGCCCATGGGCATGGAATATCTTTCCCTTTGTTTGTGCCATCTTCAATTTCTTTCCTCAGTGTTTTATAGTTGTCAGAGTACAGGTCTTTCAGCTCGTAGGTTAAATTTATTCCTACGTATTTTATTTTTGCTGATGCAATTGTAAATGGAATTGTGTTCTTAATTTTTCTATCACTTCATTTTAATTATATAGAAACAACCAATTTCTGTGTATTAGCTTTGTCTTAGGGTGTTCTATGTATAGTATCATGTCAGCTTCAAATAGTGACAGTTTAACTTCTTTAACAATTTGGATGAACTTTATTTCTTTTTCTTGTTGCATTGCTGTGGTTGGGACTTCTAGGACTGTGTTGAATAAAAGTGGCAAGAGTGGGGGCACCTGGTTGGTGCAGTCGGTTAAGTGTCATACTCTTGGTTTTGGCTCAGGTTGTGACCCCACGAGATCCAGCCCTGCCTCTAGTTCAGCACTCACTGTGGAGTATGCTTGAGGTTCTCTTTCCCTCTACTTCTGCCCTTCCCACTCATGCACTCTCTATCTCTGAAATAAATAAATCTTTAGGGGAAAAAAGTGGCAAGAGTGGACATCCTTGTCTTCTTCCTAACCTTAGAGGAAAAGTTCTGTTTTTCACCATAACAGCTTAATATCCAAAATCCATAAAGACTTACACAACTCAACACCAAAAAACAAATAATCCAATTTAAAAATGGGCAGAGGACCTGAATTAGATACTTTTCCAAAGAAGACATACCCATGACCTACAGGTACATGAAAAAATGTTCTATATCACTCATCATCAGGGAGACACAAATCAAAACCACAACGAGATATAACCTTACAGCTATCAGAATGGCTCCAATCAAAAAGATGAGAAAGAACAACCATTGGTGTGGATGTGAGAAAAAGGACCCTCATGCACCGTTGGTAGGAATGTAAATTGGTACAGCCACTATGGAAAACAGTATGGACATTCCTCAAAAAACTGAAAATAGAAATACCATATGATCAAATAATTGCACTACTGGGTATTTACCCAAAGAAAATGAAAACACAAATTTGAAAAGATCTGTGCACCATATTTATAGCAGCATTGTTTATAATAGCCAAGATATGGAAGCAACCCAAGTGTTTATCAATAGAAGAATGGACAAGAAAAGATTTAATGTTTGTGGACTATTACTCAGCCATAAAAAGAGTGAGATCTTGCCATTTGTGACAACATGGATGGACCTAGGGGGTATGTTGCTAAGTGAAATAAGTTAGAGAAAGACAAATACCATATAATTTCCCTCATATGTGGAATCTGAAAAACAAACAGGCAAACAAAAATCAGAAACAAATCCATAAATACAGAAAAAAAACTGATAATTCCCAAAGGGGAAGAGGGTGGAGAGATGGGCAAAATGGATGAAAGGGAGTGGGAGGTACAGGCTTCCTGTTATGGTATAAATAAGTCATGGGAATAAAAGGTACAGCAAAGGAATACAGTCAGTGGTGGTGTAATAGCATTGTATGTGAGAGATGGTAGCTGTTTTCATGCTAAGCACAGCATAAAGTATAGACTTGTTGGATAATTATGTTGGATACCTGAAACTAAGGTAACATTGTGTGTCAACTTAACTTCAATTTTAAAAACTCAAAGTAGAGTGGAATTTAGAAAAATGTATTGCAATCATGAAATATAAAGAATTTGTTTCATTTCACTTTTCCCAATGACAATAGGAGATGATAGATGATTTTGATCACTACACCAATACTTACCAAATCTACTCCAAGGACCTCAAGAACTGTGAGGAATTTCTTGGCTCACCAGAAGTCATCAACTGGAAACAGTATTTGCAGATCCAAAGTAAGAGAAATGGGATGTGTGTAGCCTCACTTCTCTGTCCTAAACAATTTTCCCTGAGTCGTATCTCCTATCCCTCAAGCTCCAGACCCTCAGCCTGCTGCCAAATTTTTAACTCACTAATAAAGGGAGAAAAAAATACTCTTGCAAAGAATGGGTTTTATAGGGAATCATAGTATAATTTCTTGATAGCCAAGGATTTATGGTATATTTTGCAGACATATCCAGGATCCCTCAAGTGATTGGGTACTAAAGCAGAGCTTCCCTTAGGGCCTTCCATTCCTGGATTAAGTGTGACAACTTGTGCCATTAAGCACTTCCCAGACCATGAAGGACAATGGTCATGGTTGTGGACATGCCCCCAGAGTCAGACTCCTTAGAATGGCATCTGCTTGTTACTTGCTATGTGATTCTAGTCACATGACTTAACCTTTCTGACACCATGACTTTCATATACAAAAATGAGGCTAGGAATAGTTTCTAGAACACTGGAGCATTGAGAAGATTAAATGAAACCTTGAATAGGAATTTCTTACTATGATACCTGGATGGATCTGTTAACTTTTGCTGTGTAGCAAACCTCATAATTCTGTGAACCAACTGTTTGGGCTAGGCTCCACAAGGCCGTCCTGCTGATCTCACTTGGGTTGAGTCAGGCCGTTGCAGTCAGTTGGTGGTTGAGCTATGGGCCAACTGATGCACATGGCCTCAGTCACATGTCTGAATGATGGTTCCGGCTGCCAGTATTGGCTGCCAGTATTGGCTGCTATGGCAACGACTCGTTAGGAGCACGTGACCTCGGCAGGCTAGCACCAGGCCTATTCATATGGTATTGGTTTCAAAGTGATTGAGATCACAAGGAGAAGGCCAGCCTCAGTGTTCAAGCACTTTTAAGTTTTTCCCCACATCAAATTTATTTTTCCCCACTGGCAAAAGCAGATCAGATGGCCAAGGTCAGATGCAGTGCAGGAGAGGACTACTCCAAGGAATGGAAACAAGGAGATGTGGGTGAATGTAGGCCATTATTGCAAAAGTCTACCACACTGAGAACATAGTAAGTGCACAATGGATATTGGCTACCATTTTTCTAAAGCCCTCCTCTCCTTTCATTTCAAAACTACATGACTATGAAGCCCAGAAAACTTGGTCCCAGTCTTGCTTTGCCACTAAAGGCTTAATGAATTTCTGGGCCCATTTTTACTCATGTAAAATGGGGACAATTGCACAAATCGTGATGATGAGACTCCAGTCACGCAGCAGCACTGAGCCTAGGTTCTCTGTAAATCCCAGACACTTCCTACTCCCCTGGAGCCCTTCTCCACTGGATGTGCTCCAATCGCTGTCTCTCCTTATAATCCCATCTAGGTTCCCAGCCCAGTCTCAATGAGGTGATACAGAATGTTGCAACTGCTAAATCCATCCAAGTCAAGCAGACACGGTGCTTTCTCTACATGATGGTGAATGATGTGAAGAAACTGGTTCCTTCCCTGCTGGACGAAAAGCAATTATCCCCCAGTGGTGGCAAACCCAAGGCCATGTGAGTTTCATGCGAGTCAGCCTGCACTACTCAACAACTCCCACTACTGACCTAGCCTCCCGTTTGCTCTCCCTGCTTCCACTCAGGCCCATCTGCAGTCAATATTCATCAATGCAGCCAGAGTAATCTTTTTAAAAAACTATGTAATTCACGGGTGCCCGGGTGGCTCAAGTCAAGATCCCAGGGTCCTGGGATCAAGCCCCACATGGGGTTCCCTGCTTGGTGGGAAGCCTTCTTCTCCCTCTCCAGCTTCCCCTGCTTGTTTGTGTTCCCTCTCTCTCGCTGTCTCTCTCTGTGTGTCAAATTAATTAATTAATTATTTATTTTTTTAAAAATGTAATTCAGACCATGTTCCTCCTCTGCTTAAAACACTCCATTTCCTTTTTTATCTAGAGTATATCCAATTTCTGCCCAATTCTTCGACCTATCCTGTCCTTACTGCACACTGGCTCCAACAACAGTGGCCTTTTTCTGTCCTTCTGGGACTGCAAGCTCACCTATTCTCAGGGACTTTGCATCTGCTATTGCCCCTGCCCACTCTGTCTTTCGAGACAATAGAGGTAGAGAACAAACACAGACCTCCATACTCATGGGCTTTTCTCCTGGGCCTCTACAGCAACCAAGAGATGTTTCAACTCTCCTCCCTGGACGTTACCCACGCTCCCTTGGTGAATAAATTCTGGCATTTCGGCGGCAGTGAGAGGGGCCAGAGGTTCATCGAGCGCTGCATCCAGACCTTCCCCACCTTCTGTCTGCTGGGGCCCGAGGGGACCCCTGTGTCCTGGAGCATGATGGACCAGACAGGCGAGATGCGGATAGCGGGGACCGTGCCTGAGTACCGGAAGCAGGGCCTTGTCTCTCACGTCATCTATTCCCAGATCCAGGCTCTACACAAACTCGGCTTCCCCCTGTACTCTCACACAGACAAGAATAACAGAGTTATGCAGCAGATATGTTACAGTCTGCACTACATCCACCTGCCCTGTGATTGGAACCAGTGGCACTGTGTGCCTCTGTGAGACAGCCCTGCATGGAAGACCGTGTCAGATGGGCCTGGGCCTGCGGGGGGGGGGGGGGCAGAGGGAGAGAAGACGCTGTTACGTCTTCTGCCACTGCTAAAGAAATGGCACTATTTGGGCTCGGGGGAAGCGGCACCATTGGTCAGCAAGGCCACTCTCATCCCTGCACACACATTGCAGATGGGCTTCTTTAGATTTGTCCATATGAAGCAGGCCCAGGTATCCCTGCCCTGGCCCCACATAAGTGAGCCCCCCACACTTCCAGGATCTCGGTGACACTGCTTCATGAACTGCATGTTGCCCCAGATCACTTCTCCTGGACTTCCTATGACATGGATTAGTAGAGCCTTGACAAATTTTCCAGGGAGGGATAATGTTTTCTGGGCATTATGAATTATTCCTGTTCCTTCCTGTGGCTGTTTCCTTAGTGATCAGCAAGTGTGTTCTGCTCATTAGGTTTGCAGAGATTATCTTTTCCTCTGATTGCTACTTTAGAAGTATATTAAATATATACAAATATATGCAAGATGTTAGATTAAACATAGTACACATGAAATAGCAGGGAGAGTTAATAAGAAAGAGAGCCTATCCTCTCCCCACTCCTGCACTTTCCTAAACCCACTCAAACCCCCAAACAATAAAGAGATTTTGTGTTTCACTGTATAAGTTGAAGTGCAGTGGTTCATGATGGGGAGAGAATGGGTGAGTTCATGGAGAGAGGGAAGTGAGAGCAACCAGGGAGTGGAAATTTGTTGAGAAGACACAGAAGATGACAGGGAGGGTATGATTATGTATTGCCCCACTTGCCTTCAGCATGTTATTTTAGGACACCTGGATTCTCTGAAGTTCCCAGGAGAACCCGGCTGGGAGTGTGGTGGGGTTATTCTTCCTGGTGGGGACAGGCGCACTGGGAGGGTTCTTTTGCCCCAGCAAATCACTTGGACTGAGAACCTGTTTCCTTCTGATCCACCTAAGCCTGGCATTAGACTATGAAACTGGAGATGGAATGTCCCACTCACCCACACACACAGAAATTGAGGTTAATTTCTTGGCCAGTCAGTGTTTCTTGACCTTGGCACAGTGGACAGTTAGGCTGGACAATTCTCTGTTGTGGCATAGGGACTGTCCTATGCATTTGTAGAATGCTTAGTAGGACCCTTGGCCTCTACCCACTGAGGCCAGTAGCATCCTGCATCCCAGTTCTGACAACTAAAAATGTCTCCAGATATTGATAAGTGTGTATTGCATGCAAAGTCACCTGTGATGGAGAGCCACTGGTCTAGAGAAGGGATTCTCATCCTTGAGCTTGCATCAGAATCACAGACTGTGATTTAACTGTCAGACCTGTTAAAACACAGACTGTTGAGCCTAACTCCTAGATTTCTGATTCAGTAGATTTTGGGTAGAGTCCCAGGATTTAAATTTCTGACAACTTTCCAGGTGATCCTGATGCTGCTGGTCCACGAACCAGGCTTTGAGACCCACAGGTTTAGAGAAATAATAGAGCATATTGTGTCCTAAAGCCACAGATGAAAATTCATAATGCGTACTACTTAGGTATATTGTTTTACTTTTGTTGGTATAATGTAGATTTACATTCTAATTGATAATATTAGTTCATTATTAAGGAGGGCACATGTTGTAATAAGCACTGGGTGTTATATGCAAATAAGGAACCATGGAACATTACATCAAAAATTAATGATGTACTGTATGGGACTAACATAACCTAATAAAAATAAATTCCTAAAGCTTCTAAAAACATTGTCATTAAACAGTACAATAAGCAGACATCAATCTACACTTTCCCTACTTCCCCATAAGACCTGCTCATTAGAGAAAGAATTTTTTTTAATGAAGGAAAAGAGTACCTTCAGCTATTACATGTTGTTCCATGGAGAAACACAGACCTTGGGTTCTAAGAGTTCCCCAGCATGACCATTTACCTGGGCTGTTGGAAATCTGGCCTGAGGGATCTTCTGTAGTCAGGCTTCTGGTATGGAATGAGTCAGTCATTGGGAATAAAAGGTACAGCATAGGGAATATGCCAATGATATTCTCACGGTATTGTATGATGACAGATGGTAGCTACACTTGTGGCAAGCATAGCATAAGGTATAGAGACGCTGAATCACTATCTTGTACACCTGAAACTAATGTAACATGGTGTGTCAACTCTGCTCAATTAAAAAAGAAAAGAAAAGAAAAGAAAAGCAGGTGATTCTGGAATAAGAAATCTGAAAAAGACTGCCCTGGGTCCTCACTGGAAAAGACTCTGGTGAGTTTTCCTGATAACCAATATAGTTGTAAGCTTACACAAAGACTTATCCCTAGATGATAAGAACTGGAAGAATTAACCCAGTAAAAGTTATAAAACACAGTTTTTCCAGGGAACTTCTGAAAGCAGATAGTACATAGAAGATGACTGCCTGAAAACCAGCAAAATAAAAACAAAACCAGAAATTCAGATAAATTTCTCAGCTTCCACTAAAGACCACAGAAACAAGACTCTACTAATAGTCCCATTTTCCTTCACATGTTTATGCCTTTTCTTGTTTTGATTTTTTATTGTATGATCTTTTTTCCAGTTTAAGGTTATACAATTCTGATTTTCTGTAAAATATTCCCCTTAACTGCTAACTAACTTCCTTACGTTTTTTGTTTTGTTTTGAGAGACAGAGAGTGAACACAGGAGGAAAGGGCCAGAGGGGGAGAGAGAGAGAGAATCTTTTTTATTTTTTATTGTGTTATGTTAATCACCATACAGTATATCATTCGTTTTTGATGTAGTGTTTGGTTAATTGTTTGCATATAACACCCAGTGCTCATTACAACAATGCCCTCCTTAATACCCATCACCAAGCTCACCCATCCCTCCCACCCCTCTCCCTTTCAAAACCCTCAGTTTGTTTCCTGATTCCATAGTCTCTCCTGGTTCATCTCCCAATCTGATTTCTCCCCCTTCGTTTTTCCCTTCTCTTAATGTCCTCCATTCTATTCCTTATGTTCCACAAATAAGTGAAACCATGTGATAATTGACTTTCTCTGTTTGACTCATTTCACCCAGCATAATCTTAAGTAGGCTGTATCCCAGTGTGGAGCCCAATGTAGGGCTCGAGATCAAGACCTGAGCTGAAATCAAGAGTCCGACACTTAACCCATTGAGCCACCCAGACACCCCAACTTCTTTAGGTTCTAAGGACAATTCCATTTTAACTCTATAATTTATTTCTTTCAAGCTACTGCTGATGCAGTCAACTTAAAAAATGTCTACACATGGCAGCTCCTGGGGAAAAAAAACCCACAAATAATGGACATATATTCAACCAATGATTTTGAATTTAATTGTGAGCAATGATATTCTGGTCAACAACTAGCCTTTAGGAAGATTAGAATGATACTATTGATAAACATTCATGGAATGTTTCCAGGAAAAATACTTTTCTAAAGTTTTGTCAATAGGTATTGACCAATTTGGTAAAAATTATCAAATACTGGGCGCCTGGGTGGCTCAGTGGGTTAAGCCTCTGCCATCGGCTCAGGTTGTGATCTCAGGGTCCTGGGATCGAGTCCCGCATGGGGCTCTCTGCTCAGCAGGGAGCCTGCTTCCTTCTCTCTCTCTCTGCCTGCCTCTCTGCCTACTTGTGATCTCTCTCTGTGTCAGATAAATAAATTTTTAAAAATCTTTAAAAAAATTATCAAATATTATCACTCAATCTTACCACATGGATCACTCCAACACTTGGTCACACTAGTTTTTTAGTGAGTTTTCAGAGGTATTTCCTCAGTAGTAATACTGCAAATCAGATCCCAAAACCTCAAACATTGCTTTTTAAAGATTTTATTTATTTATTAGTTAGAGAGAGAGAGAGAGCACAGACAGACAGAGTGGCAGGCAGAGGCAGAGGGAGAAGCAGGTTCCCTGCCGAGCAAGGAGCCTGATGTGGGACTTAATCCCAGGATGTTGGGATCATGACCTGAGCCGAAGGCAGCCGCTTAACCAACTGAGCCACCCAGGCGTCCCTTGCTTTAAAAAAAAAAAAAAGATTTATTTATTTGAGACAGCGAGTGAGTAGGGGGTAATGGCAGAGGGAGAGAATCTGCAAGCAGACTTCCCGCTGAGTACAGAGTCCCACATGGGACTTGATCCCACAACCCATGAGATCACAACCTGAGCTGAAACTAAGAGTGGGATGCTTAACTGACTGAGTCACCCAGGCGCCCACCAAAGAGGCTCAAACATTTGAAACCTTGAGGTATCCTAACAAAGTGATTCAAGGTTCAAAATCCTTAGACATAGAAAGAAGTAAAGATGGTACCATACTGTTACATTAATCTTACCAATAATTATACTCTTTTCATACAATATATAGAAGAAGGAAATGTCCTTGTGTTGTAAAGATGGGCATATAAATAGTCCTGAGGATCAGAAACTATTTGCAAAACCCACAGCATTAGCAAATTTAAACATACCTCATGAAAGTCTCTTACCTTCTTATCCTCTGAGGGAATCACATTCTTTAATGCTAAGCCAGGACTGTAGGAATCTTAGGCCACACCAGTATATCTCTCCCCAACTCCCTCAGTAGACTATGCGTCCTTTCAAAGAATCTGAAAATGTCAAGTACACCTGGAATTATACCTGCTAGCTGATAAGAACTGGAACTGGATAGCCCAACATGGTCATCTATTACTGTGCTTCCAGCTATCTATCATAACAAATAACACATGTCAAGCTGTATAGCATCATCACACTAGTTTATGTACTTTAGCCCACAGAGTTAGGTGTAATAGAATAGCCTTGGATTTTCTTGGGCCAACTGGTGGAAATCTGTGCCATTGAAAACACACTGGATTAACATCAAAGGTGAGTTAGAACAATCTAGCCTAAGATAAATAAAATCCTACCTGACTTCAAAGTGTTTCTTCCTCTCCTAAGTTAGTTTCCCTTGGAGGCAGTGAGGACTTAAATGAGAGGGACACCAGTAAAGAGCACTGAAGAAGGTCCTGAGCTTGCACATTAGCATAGAACCTGCTACTCTCCTGTGTTCCTGGCATCTTCTATAAGGTCATTCCCTCAGAATTTTCATGGTGTCCCAAACTTCCATCTATCACAGTAAGTCTAAAAATCTAGAGTAATTATACTTTCTTTCTTTCCCTTTCCAGTTATTTTAGAAGTGGGAAGATTTATCTCATCTACCTTCGATGGTTCAGGTAAAGGTATGTGTATCTAGTTCCTATTGATTCATAATCTCCCATTCCTGGCTGTTTCTTGGTCTTCCCTCTAGAGGAAGGTACCTATCAACATCCTCCATTTGTGGGGGTCACAGATGCTGCAGATGCTAGAAAAATCCTTGAGGAAGAAGCTTTCCTGAGTCCTTAAGTTGAAAAAGGGTCATTCTTAAGGAAACGAGCAGTAAAACTGTACCCAGTCCCTCTAAGCCAGGGTATCAGTGGAGGTCTGGTGGGGACTGGAACTCCCATTACCATAATAACAGGTAGACTCTATCTGATCTCACTGAAGGCTGAAAGGGAAACCTGGGCTTCTATCTCCAACTTACAGTAAGGAGTATCCTTCCCCTTCCTACTTCTTTCTCTGTTGGAACGGTGTCAGAGAAAGCCAACCAAAATGGAAAATTTAAATAATATCCAGAGTCTCATAACATACTGTCCAATATGTCCAGGATTCCATTTAAAAATCACTTATCATTTAAAAACCAGGAAAAAATGGAACATGACTGACAAACGAAAAATCAACAGATACTAACAGTAAAATACACATATCTTTGAATTAACTGACAAGGATTTTAAAGCATCCATCATAAAATGTTTCAATGGAAAATTACAAAATCACTTGCAACAAATAAAAAAACTGGGGAGTAGAGAGAAGAGAGTTTCAGAAACCTATTGGACGAAATTAAAAGGTCTAGCACTTGTACTATTATAACCCAAAAAAACAGAGGACACAGAGTGGAACTGAAAAAGTATTTGAAAAAGTAATGGCTGGGGGCACCTGGGTGGCTCAGTGGGTTAAAGCCTCTGCCTCCGGCTTGGGTCATGATCCCAGGGTCCTGGGATCAAGCCCCGCATCGGGCTCTCTGCTCTGCAGGAAGCCTGCTTCCTCCTCTCTCTCTCTCTCTCTGCCTACTTGTGATCTCTGTCAAATAAATAAATTAATTTTTAAAAAAAAGTAATGGCTGAAAATTCCCCAAATTTACCAAATGCATGACCTTACAGATTCAAGAATCTTAGTGTAATCCCAACATGATAAGCGCAAAGAAATCCATGCCAACACATATAATCAAACTTCTGAAAACTAAAGACAAAAGAAAAAATCCCGAAAGCAGCAAAAGGGAAGCGAAACCTTATTTATTGGGGGAAAAACCAATTTGAATGGAAGCAGATGTGTCATCAGAGAACATGGAGGCTAGAAGAATATGTTGTAGATATTTCAAGGGCTTAAAAAAACCCTGTCAACCCAGAATTCTATACCCAGCAAAAATATCCATCAAGAATAAAGAGGAAATCAAGACACTCTCTGATAAAGGGAAACTAAGAGAATTTGTTTCCAGCAGACCTATACTAAAAGAATAGTTTAAAGAAAGTCTCTAAACAGAAAGGAAACAACAAAAGAAGACATTTTGGAGCATAAGAAGAATAGAATGGAAATCATAAATGAGGATAAATACAAAAGACTTTTCTTCTTGAGTTTTCTATATTATATTTAACTTTTGACATAAAAATTGTAACACTGACCAATGTGGTTATCAAATGTATGTAGAAGGAATACTTAATATTATATAATATATAGAATCTTACTATAATTGAAAGAGGGTAATGGGACATTGATGTTGAGAGAGGTGAGAGTGAGTTTGACTATAAAGGGGTAGCACTAGGGGTGGTGGTAATCCTATATCTTGATTGTGGTGGTGTTTATATGAATCTACTGGATAAAATGCTATATGTACCATTGTGCCAATGTCAATTTCTCTAGTTCTGACATTGTACTACAGTGACTTAAGATTTACTATTGGGGAATATTGGGTGAGACTGGATAGGACCTCTTTGTATTATCTTTGCTACTTCATGTGAATGAATAAAAGTTAAAAAAAATGAATGTTGTTTCATCCATATTATAGAATGCTATGCAGTCATTAAAAATAATTTTTATTTTTAAAAAGAAATAGGGCTAAAATGTATTTATTTGATGAGAGGGCAACATTTCAAAATCAAATGTATCTGAAAATTTTCATTTTTGTAAAATGTATTGTGTTTGTACATGAATGGAAGGAAATCTATTAAATTTAGATCCTATTAAGTTTTACAATGGGAGAGTTCATTATTTTTATTCATAAATTATAAGGTCTGAAAATTTTACCATATGAATATTTTTTAAAAGATATTTATTGGGGCCCTTGGGTGGGTCAGTCAGTTAGGCATCTGACTCTTGATCAGCTCAGGTCACGATCTCAGGGTTGTGAGACTGAGCCCCATGTCAGGCTCCGCATTCAATGTGGAGTATGCTTGTTCCTCTGCCTGTTCCTCCCCCTGCTTGCACTCTCTCTCTCTCTCTCTAAAATTTAAAAAAAAAATCTTTAAAAGATATATTTATTGAGGCAAAAATTAAAACCTAAAAACTATTTGGCATAAATGCTCATTAGGTACCCTCTAATCATAAAACTTCACTATTTCATGGAAGTAATCCTTGTCCTTAATGAACACAGCTCTTTCACATCCTTACCTAACAAGCTGGCTCTCTCCCTTTCTTAGAATGCTGCAGGTTTATGGGATCATCTTTCACACAACCAGGGAAATCCATTCGAGCTAAAGGCCCTACTGGACAAAATACCTGATTTTAACACCTTCAGGAGCAAGTCAGGTGCCAGATATGAAATGAATATGCTTCTGTGTTCATATTTTCTATGTGCCTACCATGTCCCTAACAATGTGATAGACTCTAGGGATATAGAAATGAAACACAGTGATGGTGAACAAGACCTTGTCCCCAAAAACTCCACAGCTTAGAAGAGAATATAGATAAGTCCAGAGACTAATTACAACATGGCATGAAATATGCAGAAACCAGAGAATGAATGAGATAAACAGCACAGGTAGAAAATTAAAACTATATGCAGTACATTTCCATACTCATTCATTGTTTTGATTTGAAAACAGGCCCCAATACGATCCTGCTAATGCTAAAGACCAGACACACTTTGTCATTTCTTGCATCTGTTTTGTGGGAATAGAGGCAACCAACGGAAGGATGTGCTAACTTAAGATTATGTTGATTGCTTAGGTAAGAGGCTGAACTTTTAAAAAATATTTTAGAGGAAAATTAATATACTAGGCTATAATTAATATAACAGGCTATACTTCCAAATTGTAATAAAGCAATAATAATTTTTAACTCCTAACTTAAGGGAAAAATCTACTTCCTACCTTTAAAAATGCCAACTTCTATATACATATATATGTATATAAATATAAATATGTGTATTTATATTTACATACATACACACACCATCTTCTTTATCCACTCAAGTTGATAGACATTTGGGCTGTTTCCATAATTTGGCTACTGTAGATAATACTGTTATAAACATCAGGGTACATGTATCCCTTTAAATTAGTATTTTTGTAAACCATACCAACTCATTCACACTAACTCACAACTTCTCATTGTGATACTGCCTTCCCATTGAGATGCTGCATGTTATTGAAACCTACTGTCATTAATAAGGTCAATAAAACAAGGCAGAAAAAAATTGTATGTGGTGGAGGTTTCAGGGAGATATTCAGAGATGCTTCTAGTGGAATTTTTACCAAAGCTGGATGCTGAAATAAGATTTTTTTACATGGTGGCAGGGCAGGATGAAGTTCAAAGCAGAGAAAATAGCAACTGCAAAGCATAAGGCCTGGAAAAACAGAGTTAATTAAAGAAAATTAAGGAGTAAAATGACATGGTTGCATTTTTAATTTCTCTCATCAAAGAAAGATGTCATTTTCAGTGTATAGATCTTTCTTCATCTTGGTTAAATTTATTCCTAAGTATTTAATTATTTTTGATGCTAGTATGAATGGAATTTATTTCATATTTTTTGTTAGCTCATTGTTAATGTATAGATATACCATTTATTTCTGTATGTTGATTTTGTATCCTGCCACTTTACTGTATTCATTCATTAGTTCTACCAGGTTTTGATCATCTTTAGTATTTTCCATATGAAGATCATTTTATCTGCAAACAAAGACAATTTTACATCTCCTATTTCTTTTTCTTGTCTGACTCCTCTAGTTAGAACTTCTAATACCAGATTGAATAAAAGTGGTGAAGTAGGCATCCTTGTCTCCTTCCTGATCTTAGAGGCAAAGCTTTGAAGCTTTCACCATTGACTATATTAATTGTGGGTTTATCATATATGGCCATTATTATAATGAGGTATGCTCCTACCATACCCAATTTGTTGAGAGTTTTAGTAATGAAAAGATGTTTTACTTTGTCAAATGCTTTTTCTGAATCTATTGAGATAATCATATGATTTTTACCTTTCCTTTTTTAATGTAGCATATGACATTTATTTATTTGCATATATTCAATCACCCTTGCATTGCAGGGGTAAATCTCATTTGATCATGGTATATGTTCCTTTTAATGGGTTCTTGAATTTGGTTTGCTAATATTTTGTTGAAAAATGGTAGGAAGACATGAATAATATTTGAATAAACATTACATGAATAAATATTTTCCAAAGAAGACATCCAGATGACCAACAGACACATCAAAAGATGCTCAATATCACTGATTATCAGTGATATCAGGGAAATATAAGTCAAAAGTACAATAAGATATTACCCCACAACTGTCAGAATGGTTAAAATCAACAACACAAGAAACAATAGATGTTGGAGAGGGTGTGGAGAAAGGGAAACTCTCTTATACTGTCAGTGAGAAAGCAAACTGGTGCAGCTATTCTGGCAAACAGTATGAAGGTTCCTGAGAAAGTTAAAAATAGAACTACCCTATGATTACAAAAATACTAATTCAATGGGATACACGCACCCCAATGTTTATAACAGCAATATCAACAATAGCCAAATTATAGAAACAAGCCAAGTGTCCACCAACTACTGAATGGATAAAAAAGTCGTATACGTTTACTATGGAATATTACTCAGTTATTTAAAAAAGAATGAAACCTTGTCATTTGCAATGTTGTGGATGGAGCTAGAGAGTATGATGATAACTGAAATAAGTCAGTCAGAGAAAGACAAATACCATATGATTTCACTCATATGTGGAATTTAAGAAACAAAACAAATGAGTATTGTTATATCTTCTTGATGAATTAACCCTTTTGTCATTATATAAGACCCTCTTTGTCCTTGTAACCATTTTGGGCTAAAGTCTATTTTGTCTAAGTACAGTTACCCCTGCTCTCTTCTGATTTCCATTTGCATATCTTTTTCATTCCTTCACTTTGAGTAGAAATGTTTCCTTAAGGATGAAATGAGTCTCTTATAGGTAACATATAGTTGGTCTTGTTTTTTTTTTTTTTTATCTATCCAGCCACTCTATGTCTTTCAATTGGAAAATCAATCTATTTACATTTGGAAGAATTAACAAGTAAGAACTTACTAATGCCATCTCATCGTGTTCTGCTCTTCATAATGCCCTTGTTCCCTTTTTCCTCTTTTGTTGCCTTCCTTTGTAAAACTGAAGGTTTTCTGTAGTAGTAAGCTTTGATTCCCTTCTCTTACCTATTCTAAATCTATTGTAGGTTTTTGCTTTTTGTTTCCATGGGGCTTACATAAAACAGATATAATGATCTGTTTTACTCTGATAACAATTTAACTTTAATCACCTACCAAAACTACCCTTTTAGTTCCTTTTCTTTTCTGTTTTCATTGTCACAACTTACATTTTTATATCAAGTATCCATTAACAAATTTGTACTTATGCCTATTTGTAATATTTTTGTTCTTTAACCTTTATATTTAAAGTGCTTAGTCACTACCATATTACAGTATTAGAGTGTTCTGAATCCAACTACTTATATGATTACCTTTATCAATGTGTTGTATTTTTTCATGTTTTCATGTTGCTAATTAGCATCGTTTCATCTCAGTTTAAAGATCTTTCAGCATTTTTAAAAGATTTTATTTTTTAATTTTTATTTTATTTTATTTATTTATTTGTCAGAGAAAGAGAGAGAGCACATAGGCAGGCAGAGTGGCAGGCAGAGGCAGAGGGAGAAGCAGGCTCCCTGCCAAGCAAGGAGCCCTATGTGGGACTCAATCCCAGGATGCTGGGATCATGACCTGAGCCAAAGGCAGCTGCTTAACCAACTGAGCCACCCAGGCATCCCAAAAGATTTTATTTTTAAGTCATCTCTACACCCAATGTGGGGTTCAAACTCACAACCTTGAGATCAAGAGTTCCATGCTCTGCTGACTGAACCATCCAGGTGCCCTGCCTTTCAGCATTTATTTTTAAGGCAGGTCTAGGGGGATAATCTACTCCATCAGCTTTTGTTTGTTGGGAAAGTCTTTATCGTGCATCATTTCTAAAAAAAACTTTCCTGGGTAAAGTATTTTTGGTTGGCAGTTTCTTTCAGCATTTTGAATATATCATTCCATTCTCTCTGGTCTGCAAGTTTTCTGCTGAGAAATCTGCTGATATCCTTATGGAGACTCCCTTATAGATTACAGACTGGTTTTCTCCTGTTTCTTTTATAAGATTCTCTCTTTGCCTTTTGACAGTTTTATTATAATGTTTCTTAGAGTGGTGCTCTTTAAGTTCATCTTGTTATGTGACTTATGAGCTTCATAAACTTGGGTATCAAATTTCTCCTCAGATTTGGGGAATTCTTGCCATTATTTCTTTAAATAGCTTTTTGGGCTTTTCCCTCTCTTCTACTCTAGAACTCCCCAAATTCACAAATTGGTTCTTTTAGTAGTATCCCATAGATCATGTAGGCTTTCTTCACTCTTTTTCATTCTTTTATTTGTGTTGTTTTGATCAGTTTCAACTGATCTGACTTTGAACTCACTTATTTTTTTCTTCTGCCTGATTTAGTCTGCTATTGAAGTGCTATTGAAGCCCTCAATGCAGCCATTGTACTCTCCACCTCCAAAATTTCCATTTGGTTCTTTTTTATGTTTTCTATCTTTGTTGACCTTCTTATTTTGTTCTTGTACTCTCCTGATATTGTTAAATTGCTCATCTGTGTTCTCTTTTGGTTTGTTGAGCATCTTTTGATAAATTATTTTGAATTCTTTGTTAGGAAATCCCTGGATCTCCATTTCTTTGGAGCCAGTTACTAGAGGTTTACTGTGTTCTTTCAGTGGCATCGTGTTTCCCTGGTTTTTCATGATCCCTGTAGCCTTATGTAAGTGCTTTCACAAATGAGGAAGCAGTCACCTCTTCCATGATTTTGGTAGGAAAGACTTTAATCTATGAGTGGGTCATGCTGAGTATGCTGGGACCCTAGGTCTAGTGGTGCAGGGCACCATGCAGGGCAGCATGTGGTGGTATCAGGTCCATGGAGGGGGCTCTTTGACTCAGGACAATGGGGTCCTCAGTGGTGGCTTCAGGCTCAGGTTCAGGCCCATAGAGGCTGGAGCCAGTGCTGGGAGCACACATATCGGTGGGGCCCAATTGCAGGTGTCTCTATTGTGGCAGGGGACAGTTACAAATACATAACATAGTGGTGGGGGAGACAGGCAGTTAGGGCCAGGAACAAATGCAGGTCACTGGCAGCAGTGGGGGCCCTGATTGTTGACATGCACTACCATGACTGCTGAGTCTTGCCACAGGTGCACAGCAGTGGAGGTTGGTGATGAGGGTCAGATTGGGGGCATGCAGGTGCCCAGCTGGAGGAGCCAGCTGCAGATGATTGCAGTAGTGCAGGCCAGTGACAGGAAACAGTCTGATTTAGGCACACAAGCAGTTGTGGGGAACCTGATTATTGGTGTACTCTCTCAAGGTTGCACAGTCTCTGTCTCAGCATTCAAATGGCAGCAGTGACAATTAGGTAAGTGCTGGGTGATGGGTGTCAGCTGCAGTAGTCTAGGCTGATGTGTTACAGTCAGGCAGCCACAGAGCCATGGGATGACTAATGGTGAAGTTCCCTGGCCCCAGCAGTGACCAGTAGAGGAGGGAGTGAGGAGGGATTCAGGTGGCTGGCATCAGAGAATATGAATACTTATGGAGCAAAAGATGGTGAAATCTGCAGAAGGTCCACAGTGGCTGTGCTGGTCATTGGTTTCTTTAGTGGGAAAAGCTGCTGGTTTGTCTGTAGAGCAGATCATGTTGAACAATGGATCACTCCCACTACATGGCTGATACTAGCAGTCCCTGCATTTCTTTCTTGTTCCTAGCCACCTCTAACCATCTTGGTTTTGCCAGTCTAGGTGGGATGAAACAGAAGTGGGATTTTCATGTAGTGCCTCCAAAGTCTGGGGAAGCTGGTTATTCACCCTGCTATTTCTTTCCTGGTTGGGGGAGGGAGAGAAAGCTAGGGAGTTTCCTCTTGGCATTGAGCAATGCCAGCCTGGGGGGATGAATAATGCAGGAAAAAAGAATCTATCTTCTTTCTCTTTTTGTACAGTTGGCCTTGGGTTTTTATTCCACCGTGCTGTTGAAGGTCCTCAAGTGGACTTCATAACTCTCCCAGAGTTATTTTTGTTCATGGGTAGATGTCTAATTGTTGATCTTTATGATGGGACAGAGGCCGGGGTCTCCTACACTGTCACTTTGGTGACATCACCTTTAAAAATAAAGTTTAATCAGTAGTATCCTTGCTGAATAGGAAATGTATTTTTGTTTAATAGTTTCTAGGTATCATAGGAGAAAATAGCTTTCTGATTTTGTACTGCTTGAAGTAATATCTTCCTCTTTTCTTCAATAATCCCATATCAGCTTTGAAAATTTTGCCAGATATATTTGAATGAGTATGCTAGTTTCATGAAATTACAGTATGTTTAACAATGGTATGATTTCTTTTTAAAGAAGAAAGCATATTTAGTTCGTCATCCTTTTCCGGGTTACATCATTTAGAGATGGACATTGTAATCCTATTATCTGTATCAATTTTAAAAAGACATGTTTTTTAAAGATTTTATTTATTCACTTGACAGAGAGAGAGAGAGATCACAGGTAGGCAGAGAGGCAGATAGAGAGAGAGAGAGGGAAGCAGGCTCCCGCTGAGCAGAGAGCCCGATGCGGGGCTCGATCCCAGGACCCTGAGAGCATGACCTGAGCTGAAGGCAGAGGCTTAACGCACTGAGCCACCCAGGTGCCCCTAAAGACATGTTTTTAAGCCTACATATTTTTAAAATCTTTGCGCTAAAGCAAAATGTGTTCTTTTGGCCAAAGACTGTGCTTGTCAATTATCATTTTCCATAAACTGGCTGGACTGGGTTGGTCACAACCACAGGTCTGGCTGCTGACACTAGCTTTATTTGGACTGGTTTTTTGTTAATTGCTGATGGAAGCAGACTGAGCAATGTAGAAGTCACAGTGTTCTCAAGAGTAGAAAGAAAAGGCAGTGCATAGTCATTTCTCAAGCTTCTCAATAAGTTTTGGGGAGATAAAGAAATATGGTCATTTTTGTTTGTTTGAAATTTTAAAGCAATAGCTGAGTTAGGAAGAGTTTTGTTCAAACATTTTTCATTATTAATTAAATAAGGGAGTCCTTGACCTTACAATGTAAATAATTCCTAAATAAACTCAATATGTCAACACAAAATACTAATAGTTTAGTATTTTAAAATATCACAGTATAATGAAATCCTGAAAACTAGTACAGCAATCACTAAGTACAAACATTTTGTTTGATTTTTACTTTTCCCAACCCAAACAGGAGATGACAGATAACCTTGATCACTACACCAGTACTTACGAAAGACACTCCAAGAAATACCAGAAATTCCTAGACTCGCCAGAAGTCATCAACTGGACACATTTGTAGATTCAAAATACAGGGACTGGATGTGTGCTGGCTGCTGATATGTTCTGTGTCTACAACTACCGGGGCACATTTTATTTTCAACAGCAGCCCTACATCCCATCTGTCTCTACTCCAAGCCTATGTCCAATCCTTATCTCAGCTGCCACCACCTCCACTGAACCAAAACTTGAAGACTGCCTTGCCAGGTTTTTTTTTTTTTTTTACTTTATTTAAGCTTTATTTAAACTTATGATGTAACCCCACCACCCTAACCCAACCCCTCTTCCCCCCACCCCCCTCAGTTTGTTTTATGACATTAAGAGTCTCTTTTGGTTTTTCTCCCTCCCGATCCCATCTTCTTTCATTTTTACTTTTCCTACCACCTTAACTCCCACCCCCGTTGCATCTCCACTTCCTCATATCAGGGAGATCATGTGGTAGTTGTCTTTCTCCAGTTGACTTATTTCGCTAAGCATAATACACTCTAGTTCCATCCATGTCGTCGCAAATGGTAAGATTTCATTTCTTTTGATGGCTGCATAGTATTCCATCGTATATATATACCACCTCTTCTTTATCCATTCATCTGTTGATGGACATCTAGGTTCTTTCCATAACTTGGCTATTGTGGACATTGCTGCTATAAACATTCGGGTACATGTGCCCCTTTGGATCACTACGTTTGTATCCTTAGGATAAATACCCAGTAGTGCAATTGCTGGGTCATAAGGTAGCTCTATTTTCAATTTTTTAAGGAACCTCCATGCTGTTTTCCAGAGTGGTTGCACCAGCTTGCATTCCCACCAACAGTGTAGGAGGGTTCCCCTTTCTCCACATCCTCGCCAGCATCTGTCATTTCCTGACTTGTTCATTTTAGCCATTCTGACTGGTGTGAGGTGGTATCTCATTGTGGTTTTGATTTGTATTTCCCTGATGCCCAGTGATGTGGAGCACTTTTTCATGTGTCTGTTGGCCATCTGGATGTCTTCTTTGCAGAAATGTCTGTTCATGTCCTCTGCCCATTTCTTGATTGGATTATTTGTTCTTTGGGTGTTGAGTTTGCTAAGCTCTTTGTAGATTTTAGATACTAGCCCTTTATCTGATATGTCATTTGCAAATATCTTTTCCCACTCTGTCAGTTGTCTTTTGGTTTTGTTGACTGTTTCCTTTGCTGTGCAAAAGCTTTTGATCTTGATGAAGTCCCAATAGTTCATTTTTTCCCTTGCTTCCCTTGCCTTTGGCGTTGTTCCTAGGAAGAAGTTGCTGCGGCTGAGGTCGAAGAGGTTGCTGCCTGTGTTCTCCCCAAGGATTTTGATGGATTCCTTTCTCACGTTGAGGTCCTTCATCCATTTTGAGTCTATTTTCGTGTGTGGTGTAAGGAAATGGTCCAATTTCATTTTTCTGCATGGGGCTGTCCAATTTTCCCAACACCATTTGTTGAAGAGGCTATCTTTTTTCCATTGGATGTTCTTTCCTGCTTTGTCGAAGATTAGTTGACCATAGAGTTGAGGGTCTATTTCTGGGCTTTCTATTCTGTTCCATTGATCTATGTGTCTGTTTTTGTGCCAGTACCATACTGTCTTAATGATGACAGCTTTGTAGTAGAGCTTGAAGTCGGGAATTGTGATGCCACCAACTTTGGTTTTCTTTTTCAATATTCCTTTGGCTATTCGAGGTCTTTTCTGGTTCCATATAAATTTTAGGATTATTTGTTCCATTTCTTTGAAAAAATTGGATGGAATTTTGATAGGCATTGCATTAAATGTGTAGATAGCTTTAGGTAGCATAGACATTTTCACAATATTTATTCTTCCAATCCATGAGCATGGAACATTTTTCCATTTCTTTGTGTCTTCCTCAATTTCTTTCATGAGTACTTTATAGTTCTCTGAGTATAGATTCTTTGCCTCTTTGGTGAGGTTTATTCCTAGGTATCTTATGGTTTTGGGTGTAATTGTAAATGGGATTGACTCCTTAATTTCTCTTTCTTCTGTCTTGTTGTTGGTGTAAAGAAATGCAACTGATTTCTGTGCATTGATTTTATATCCTGACACTTTACTGAATTCCTGTACAAGCTCTAGCAGTTTTGGAGTGGAGCCTTTTGGGTTTTCCACATATAGTATCATATCATCTGCAAAGAGTGATAGTTTGACTTCTTCTTTGCTGATTTGGATGCCTTAAATTTCTTTTTGTTGTCTGATTGCTGAGGCTAGGACTTCTAGTACTATGTTGAATAGCAGTGGTGATAGCGGACATCCCTGCCGTGTTCCTGACCTTAACGGAAAAGCTCTCAGTTTTTCTCCATTGAGAATGATACTTGCCGTAGGTTTTTCATAGATGGCTTTGATAATATTGAGGTATGTGCCTTCTATCCCTACACTTTGAAGAGTTTTGATTAGGAAGGGATGTTGCACTTTATCAAATGCTTTTTCAGCATCTATTGAGAGTATCATATGGTTCTTGTTCTTTCTTTTGTTGATGTACTGTATCACATTGATTGATTTGCGGATGTTGAACCAACCCTGCTGCCCTGGAATAAATCCCACTTGGTCGTGGTGAATAATCCTTTTAATGTACTGTTGGATCCTATTGGCTAGTATTTTGGTGAGAATTTTCGCATCTGTGCTCATCAAGGATATTGGTCTGTAATTCTCTTTTTTGATGGGATCCTTGTCTGGTTTGGGGATCAAGGTGATGCTGGCCTCATAAAATAAGTTTGGAAGTTTTCCTTCCATTTCTATTCTTTGGAACAGTTTCAGGAGAATAGGAATTAATTCTTCTTTAAATGTTTGGTAGAATTCCCCTGGGAAGCCATCTGGCCCTGGGCTTTTGTTTGTTTGGAGATTTTGGATGACTGTTTCAATCTCCTTACTGGTTATGGGCCTATTCAGGTTTTCTATTTCTTCCTGGTTCAGTTTTGGCAGTTTATATGTCTCTAGGAAAGCATCCATTTCTTCCAGATTGTCGAATTTGTTGGCATAGAGTTGTTCATAATATGTTCTTATGAATGTTTGTATTTCTTTGGTGTTGGTTGTGATCTCTCCTCTTTCGTTCATGATTTTATTTATTTGGGTCCTTTCTCTTTTCTTTTGGATAAGTCTGGCCAGGGGTTTATCAATCTTATTAATTCTTTCAAAGAACCAGCTCCTAGTTTCATTGATTTGTTCTATTGTTTTTTTGGTTTCTATTTCATTGATTTCTGCTTTGATCTTTATTATTTCTCTTCTCCTGCTGGGTTTAGGCTTTCTTTGTTGCTCTCTCTCGAGTTCCTTAAGGTGTAGGGTTAGGTTGTGTATTTGAGACCTTTCCTGTTTCTTGAGATAGGCTTGTATCGCTATATATTTTCCTCTCAGGACTGCCTTTGCTGTGTCCCACAGATTTTGGACCGTTGTGTTTTCATTATCATTTGTTTCCATGGTTTTTTTCAATTCTTCTTTAATTTCCTGGTTGACCCATTCATTTTTTAGAAGGATGCTGTTGAGCCTCCATGTATTTGTGCTCTTTCCACATTTCCTCTTGTAATTGAGTTCTAGCTTCAGAGCATTGTGGTCTGAAAATATGCAGGGAATGATCCCAATCTTTTGATACCTGTTGAGACCTGATTTATGACCCAGGATGTGATCTATTCTGGAGAATGTTCCATGGGCACTAGAGAAGAACGTGTATTCTGTTGCTTTGGGGTAGAATGTTCTGAATATATCTGTGATGTCCATCTGGTCCAGTGTGTCATTTAAGACCTTTATTTCCTTGTTGATCTTTTGCTTGGATGATCTGTCCATTTCAGTGAGGGGTGTATTAAAGTCTCCAACTATTATTGTATTCTTGTCAATGTGTTTCTTTGATTTTGTTATTAATTGGTTTATATAGTTGGCTGCTCCCATGTTAGGGGCATAGATATTTAAAATTGTTAGATCTTCTTGTTGGACAGACCCTTTGAGTATGATGAAGTGTCCTTCCTCATCTCTTATTATAGTCTTTGGCTTAAAATCTAATTGATCTGATATAAGGATTGCCACCCCAGCTTTCTTCTGATGTCCATTAGCATGGTAAATTGTTTTCCACCCCCTCACTTTCAATCTGGAGGTGTCTTCAGGTCTAAGATGAGTTTCTTGTAGGCAGCATATTGATGGGTTTTGTTTTTTTATCCATTCTGAAACCCTGTGTCTTTTGATTGGGGCATTTAGACCATTTACATTCAGGGTAACTATTGAGAGATATGAGTTTAGTGCCATTGTATTGCCTGTATGGTGATTGTTACTGTATAATGTCTCTGTTCCTTTCTGGTAATACTTTTAGGGTCTCTCTTTGCTTAGAGGACCCCTTTCAATATTTCCTGTAGAGCTGGTTTGGTGTTTACAAACTCTTTCAGTTTTTGTTTGTCCTGGAAGCTTTTAATCTCTCCTTCTATTTTCAATGATAACCTAGCTGGATAAAGTATTCTTGGCTGCATGTTTTTCTCGTTTAGTGCTCTGAATATATCATGCCAGTTCTTTCTGGCCTGCCAGGTCTCTGTGGATAAGTCTCCTGCCAATCTAATATTTTTACCATTGTATGTTACAGACTTCTTGTCCCGTGCTGCTTTCAGGATTTTCTCTTTGTCGCTAAGACTTGTAAATTTTACTATTAGGTGGCGGGGTGTGGGTCGATTCCTATTGATTTTGAGAGGTGTTCTCTGGGCCTCCTGGATTTTGATGCTTGTTCCCCTTGCTATATTAGGGAAATTCTCTACAATAATCCTCTCCAGTATACCTTCTGCTCCTATTTCTCTTTCTTCTTCTTCTGGAATTCCAATTATTCTAATGTTGTTTCGTCTTATGGCATCACTTATCTCTCAAATTCTCCCCTCGTGGTCCAGTAGTTGATTGTCTTTCTTTTGGTCTGCTTCATTATTCCCTGCCATTTGGTCTTCTATATCACTAATTCTGTCTTCTGCCTCATTTATCCTAGCAGTAAGAGCCTCCATTTTTGATTGCACCTCATTAATAGCTTTTTTTATTTCAACTTGATTAGACTTTAGTTCTTTTATTTCTCCAGAAAGGGTTTTTATTTCTCCTGACAGGGTTTCTCTAATATCTTCCATGCCTTTTTCGAGCCCGGCTAGAACCTTGAGAATCGTCATCCTGAATTCCAGATCTGACATATTACCAATGTCTGTATTGATTATGTCCCTAGCCTTCGGTCCTGTCTCCTGCTCTTTTTTTTGTGGTGAGTTTTTCCGCCTTGTCATTTTGTCCAGATAAGAATCCGCTGTTCTCCTTGTTAAGTGAACTTGGTCTTGGCTGGATTTCTTTGATCTTCTGGGGGAGGGGCCTGTCGTAGTGATTCTCAGGTGTCTCTGCCCCAGGCGGAGTTGCACCGCCCTTACCAGGGGCCGGGCTAAGTCATCCTCTCAGGTTTGCTTTCAGGAGCTTTTGTTCCCTGAACGCTTTCCGTAGAGTTCCGGAGAACGGGAATGACAATGGCGGCCTCCCAATCTCCGGTTCAGAGGAGCCGAAAGCTAGGGGCCCCAGTCTTCAGTGCGCCTTCAGAGAAAAGCGTTTAATCCCTCCAGTCTCCGTAGCCCACGTTTGCGCCGGAGAGTACGCGCTCGCGTCCGCCCGCAGACACCGCGCAACCGCAGACACCGCAGGCCTGCAGACCCCGCAGGCCGCCGACACCGCGGGCCCGCTGACAATGCGCGCACCCGCAGACCGCGCGCGCCCACAGACCGCGCTCAGAGAAAATTGTGCGTCATCAGTCCCGTCTCACTGGCTTCTGGGAGTGCTCCGAGCTCACCCAGCCTGTGACCAAGCGTCTCTGTCTCTGGCAGAGTCCCACCTGGAGTCTCCGGAGCCCGTAGATCCCTGAGCTCTCCCGGGTCGGAGTCTCCCCGGATCTTGTGGGGACCCTCGCACAGAGCACCGGCCAGTGCCACAGAGCACCGGTCCGTGTCACAGACCACTAGGAAATCTCGGCTCTGTCTCCGCAGCCGACTTCCCCGCTCTAATACCTGTGAGCTCTGCGACACTCAGACACCCCCGCTCCTTCTGTGACCCCGTGGGACCTGAGTCCACGTTGTCCCCGTGAGGTCTTCACCCCAGTTTAGCCTCTGGAGCGATGTCCCTCCGTGGAGCCGACTTTTAAAAGTCCTGATTTTGTGCTCCGCCGCTTGCCGGGAGCCGGCCCCTCCCCCTGGGGTCTATCTTCCCGTCGCGTTGGATTCACTTCTCCGCTGGTCCTACCTTTCAGAAAGTGGTCGATTTTCTGTTTCTAGAATTGTTGTTTTTCTTCTCTTCGATCTCCTGTTGGATTTGTAGGTGTTCGGAATGGTTTGATAGGCTATCTAGCTGATCTCCTGCTGCCTGATGTCGTCTCAGCCTCCTACTTCTCCGCCATCTTGACTCCTCTCCTGCCTTGCCAGGTTTTTATAGGAAGTCACGAGCAATATAATTTTTTAATAGCTGAAGACTTGTGACTTATTCTCCAGGATCTAACAGACAGCATGAGGAGGAGAGAAGAGCTTCCCTCTGTCTCATTTCCCTCTTATCATTCTGTCACATTTATAAAGGAGGAATTCAGTGGTTAAGAATATGCTCTTTGGAGTCAAACTATCTAAGATTGTGACTTTGCTGGGACTGTTACTAGCTGTGTGATCTAGGGCAAGAAACAATCTCTCTATAGATAAGGCTTTTTTTTTTTTTTTTAATGACAATTATGGTAATACCCCCAATATAGAACTATTTAAAGATTAAGTGAGATCTTGAATGAGAAGTGCTTAGCACTATGCCTTTTTACCAGTTAGGTTTTCAAACCCTGCCCACATAGTGCCTTAAAACAACATTAATTTTTAGTTCTCAATTTTGTGGGTCAGCAGATTATACTGGACCCAACTGGGTAATTCTTCTGCTTGTCTCTTCTAGATTCACCCATGTGGCTGCAGCCAGCTTGGGGTATCTCTGAGCTGGGAAGCCCAGGTTAATCCTAATCCCACGTCTGGCTGGTGATGCTGGTTTTGTTTGGTCTGCTGATTGGGTTGAAGGAAGTGGATTGGGCAGCATATAGAAGTCACAGAGCTTCAAGGGCAGAAAGTGAAGGCAAGCCTTCGTGCAATCATTTTTTAAGCTTCTCACTGAGAAATGTTTTTATTGTTCCACTGGCCAAAGCAAGTTTTGTGATCAAGCCCAGACTCAGTCCACCAGGGAAAATCAGGACAGTGAGGAAGGAACGAACTGAGTCCATTGTAGACTTTGAAGTCCAAACTTCAATAAGGTTTGATTGTTATGTTTACGCCTCATGCCCTGTGACAGCCACAGCTGTACTGTGATATGTTCATGAACTGTAGTGTTATCCCGATTTTAAATTTTAAAAATGTGGGAGTGATTTAGCATTGCCCTACAGAGGCCACGTCATGACCAAACACAGGGTTTGATGTTAAACCCACAAGTTTTCCAGCTCCTGGGTAACTTTTCTCTGACACTGAAATAAACAGTTTAATCTCCTATGATTTCTTATTTTCCCTGTGTAGGTTCACAGTCCAGCCTGAATGAGGTGATAGAAAACATTACAGTTGTTAAACTAGGCAAGCTCAAGCAAACACAATGTGTTCTCTGTATGATCTCTGAGAGAGCAAAGAAGCTGGTTCCTTCCCTGATGGATGCAAAGAACTTAGCAAGAGTGGTGGCAAACCCAAGCGCATGGGAGTTTGACAGCAGCTGCTCTCCGCTATCCCATCTCTCACTACGGATGGAGCCTGCATATTAGGTTTCGAAGACTGCCACCAAAAAATCAATACAAACTAGAGTGGCTTAAAACAACAGAGATTTATTCTTTCACAATTCTGGAGGCCAGAAGTCTGAAGCCAAAATCCCAAAATCCCCTTCTGATTTTTGCTCTGACCTCCCTACAATCCATTTTCTGCAAAGGAGCCAGAGTAATCTTCTTTTTAAAAATGTCAATTAAGCCATGTACCTCCCCTGCTTAAAAGACTCTAGTACTTACCCCTCACCTTACAATCATGCTAAACTCCTTAACAGCCCTGTAAGAGCCAGCATCCACCTGCCTCTTCAGACCTTACCTCATCTCTTGCTTACTGCCCCCAATACCACCAGCCTTCCTCCTGCTACCTGATCATCACAAGCTCGGGCCCTTGGAATCAGCTCTCCCCTCTGGCTAGGGGTGCATTTTCCCCCCGACCCCACCTAATCTTTGCACGTATGACTTCTTTTGTTGTTTAGGACTGCTCAAATCCCACCTCACCAGAGAGTCCTGGCTAACCACCCCCCCCCCCCCCCCCCCCGCGCCACCTAATGTCACCTCCCAGTTATTTTCCACACAGGGCAGTTTTATTTTCCTCATATGACTTATGATTATTTGAAATTAGCTACTGTAGTTAACTTACTTATTTGGTGTTTGAATCTACACCCCCTATCCCCAGACAGTATTGCAAACCCTACAAGAGCTGACACCTTCCCTGGCTTATTCACGGATAGATCCTCAGCAGCTGGAATAGTGCCAGGTGCACAGCAAGTGGTTACCAAACACGTGTTTAATGGATCCACGTCACAAAACAAAAGATTTCCAATAAAGAGAATTTAAACAAATTATGTATTTCCCCGACAGATGTCCAGTCTACCCCCGAATAGAATTAAGAACTGATGTGGAGATTTGATCTGGAGACGCCCACTCCTATGGCCCTCTGTGTGTTAATACGCCTGGAAGAGCTTTACCCACACTGCAGCCCCTGCAACCGAGAAAGCACCTCAACCTCTAGAGTCTCCCTGGATCCCTTTGTCTCCGCGGAAAGACAGACAGGACAGGAGACATTATCCCCATTTTCCTGATGGAAGACAGGTCCAGTTGATGGAACAGCTTATCCAGCTCATGCGGGTGGTTACGGGCATAACTGGGGCTCATGTCTACATCTCCTACTTCCACACTGTGGGCTCTTTCCAGAAACTTCCTGAAGCCCTTCTCCGCCCATGCAGCAATCTTCAGATTTCAGTGTTCTGTAAGGGGGGGGGCACTGCCCGCACTGCCCCTCACTGCCTCTCCTTGCACTTCAGCTCCCCCACAGTGGTCAAGGAACCTCTGACATCAGCAGGCAAAGCTCTGGTTGGATGGCTTGCTAGTATGTGCACTGGGGCACTTCTCTAATTGTTTATGAAACTTTTTTCCTTTTTTGTGAAATGAGGGTAAGAATGCCTGTCCTATCTAGCTTGAGGCTTACTGCAGCTAATTTCTGTGGGATGCTTACTAACCTGCTAGATACTGGTTCTAAGCACCCACATCCATTGGCTTTCAGCTTCCCAGTGATTCTGTAAAAGAGGTATGACTGTCTATAAGATGAGAAAGCAGAGGAGGAGAGAGATGGAGTAATCTGCTCAAAACCACACAAGCAGTCAGATTATGAACCCAGCCACACTGGCTATAGAGCACAGACCCTGAGTACATGTTCCTATTTGCCTCTTAGGACAATCTGGGGGGAAACAAATATAATATTTCACAGTATGTGTGATATTATGGGCTGTTCTTTCCCCTTGCTCCCAAAAAAACCGAGAGATGTTTCAACTCTCCTCCCTGGATATTACCCACACTTCCTTGGTGAATAAATCCTGACATTTTGGTGGCAATGAGAGGAGCCAGAGATTCATCAAGTGTTGATTCTGGGCCTTCCCCTACCTTCTGCCTGCTGGGGCAGGAGGGCATCCCTGTATCCTGGAGCCTGATGGACCAAACAGGTAAACTGCAGATGGCGGGGAGTGGGCCTGAGTACCGGGTGCAGAGCCTTGTCTCCTATGTCCCCCTTGCCCATTTCCAGGCTCTAGGACTGGAAGGAGCCAGCCACATCATGCAAAGCCTGAGCCGCACCCTGAAGAATGTCCCCATACCCTGTGACTGGAAACAGTGGTACTGTGTGCCTCTCTGATGTAGCCCTAAACACAAGACAGTACTGGGTGAACTACTGAGGGACAGACGGCTGGATGGAGAAAAAGAATCAACTGTAATCAGTGGTAACAAAGTGGACTCCCAGCCCTGGGGAAGCAATGACAGTGAGCAGGATAGCCTGGGTCTCTATGCTCAACTACATCACAAGATCCCCTCAGTGTCCTCTATACAAAGCAGGCCAGACGCTCTTTGTCCCATCTTATAATCAGTGCCAGGCTGTCCAGGAACTTCTAGCTCATGGACCTTTGCCAACTGGCCAGGAAGTTGTAATATTTTGTGGGTTCTATGATTTTCCCCCTTTGGCTTTCTATGGCTTTTTTTTTCTTTCTTTGATTATTGGCTGGATAGTGGCTTGTCTTCTGAGAATGCTTTCCAGGTCATCTCTCAAGCTTTGTATTACAATCATGTGAAATACATTAAACACACACACACACTATACATATATGCTGCAGTAGAGAATTAAAAGAAAAAGACAAGACTGACTACTGTTAACATCTTCCTTTACAACTCCTACCCCATGAAAAAGATAAAGGCTGAGAGCTTCCTTAAACCCCCTCCCCCGGGCCCCATATAATAAAGAGATTACCATCCATCCAGAATGGATTACTCTGAAACAAATTCCAGATATCATATCACAATGCCATTACATGGATAGAAGAGTTAACCTCTTACTGTTACAGAACATCCTGTCAGCATTCAGTTTACCTATAAGCTTCTCTTTATGATTCATTTGTTTGAATCAAAATTGAAATAAGATTTCTTACTCCTTTTTTATTTTTTAGTTTTTTTATTATATTCAGTTAGCCAACGCATAGTAGATCATTAGTTTTTAATGTAGAGTTCAGTGATTCATTAGTCACGTGTGGCACCCAGTGCTCACCACAATACATGGCCTCCTTAACACCTATCATGCAGCTACCCCATCTGCTCACCCACTTCCCCTTCCACAACCCTGAGTTTGTTTCCCAGAGTCCATAGTCTCTCATGGTTTGTCTCTCTCTCTGATTTCCCCTCCTTCAGTTTTTCCTCCCTTCCCCTATGGTCCCCTGTGTTATTCCTTATGTTCCACATATAAGTGAAACCATATGATAATTGTCTTTCTCTGATTGAGTTATTTCACTTAGCGTAATCCCCTCCATAATCTCCATAATCGAATTCCATTCATGTTGATGTGAGTGGTGGGTATTCATCCTTTCTGATGGCTGAGTAATATTCCACTCTCTATATAGACCACATCTTCTCCATCCTTTCTTTTTTTTTTTTAAAGATTTTATTTATTTATTTGACGGACCGAGATCACAGCTAGGCAGAGAGGCAGGCGCAGAGAGAGGAAGGGAAGCAGGCTCCCTGCTGAGCAGAGAGCCCGATGCGGGGCTCAATCCCAGGACCCTGGGATCATGACCTGAGCGGAAGGCAGAGGCTTAACCCACTGAGCCACCCAGGCACCCTTTTCCATCCTTTCATCTGTTGAAGGACATCTCGGTTCTTTCCACAGTTTGGCTATTGTGGCCATTACTGCTATGAACATTCGAGTGCATGTGTCCCTTGTTTTCACTACATCTGTATCTTTGGAGTAAATACCTAGTAGTGCAATTGCTGGGTCATAGGGTAGCTCTGTTTTTAACTTCTTGAGGAACCTCCATACTGTTTTCCAGAAACCCTGGACCAGCTTGCATTCCCATCAACAGTGTAAGAGGGTTCCCCTTTCTCCACATCCTTGCTAACATTTGCTATTTCTTGCCTTGGTAATTTTGCCATTCTAACTGGTTTAAGGTGGTATCTCAATGGGGTTTTTATTTGAATTCCCCTGATGGCTAATGATGATGAACATTTTTTCATGTCTGTTAGCCACTTGTATGTCTTCTTTGGAGAAGTGTCTGTTCATTCTTCTGCCCATTTATTGACTGGATTATTTGGTTTGGGAGTGTTGAGTTTGAGAAGTTATTTATAGATCTTGGCTATCAGCCCTTTGTTTGTAGTGTTATTTGCAAATGTCTTCTCCCATTCTGTGGGCTGCCTCTTAGTTTTGTCGACTGTTTCCTTTGTTGTGCAGAAACTTTCTACCTTGATGAAGTCCAAAAAGTTCATTTTTGCTTTTGTTTCCCTTGCCTTTGGAGATGTCTTAACAGAAGCTTCTGGTTACTGCTTATGGTCTCTTCTAGGATTTTGATGGCTTACTGTCTCGCCTTGAGGTCTTTCATCCATTTTGAGTTTATCTTTGTCTCACTCCTTTTTAAATCTCCATTCAAATTATGTGTTGACAAAAACTGTCCAATAGACTTTCCCACATTCTGGATTTATTTAACCTGTTCTTCTAAAGCCTGTAGGTTGTTTAACCTGTTTTTCAACAAACCATAGTCTCTGCACTCTCTGTGAACTTGTAATTAGATTGAGAATCTTACTCAGGATCAGGTTTCATTCTATAGCAAGAGCACTGCATAACTGGGGCTGTGACCTTCCTACTCCATTCCTACTCCTTCCTACTCCACTAGGGGGCACATAAAGTGTGACAGTCTCTCTGTGATGGTCAGTATTGATCAGTGGGTCCTAACTTTTCCTTAGGCTTTTCCAACCATTATAAATTTCCTCATCAACTATTCACTCGTTAGTTTTAGGAATCACCGATGACATTCACCTGAGTGCATTCACTTACAGTTACAAAATGGTGATTTTTCTAATTAATAGACTTTTAAAAAAAGATTTTACTTATTTATTTAGACAGAGGTGGTGGGTCGTAAAGGGAGAGGGAGAGAGAGAGAGAGAGTCTCCAGCAGACTCTCTGCTGAGCATGGAGTCCTACTGTGGGGTTCCTGTCCATGACCCTGAGATCATGACCTGAGACAAACCAGTGTCAGATGCTTAACTAACTGAGCCACTCAGGTGCCCCAGTAGGCTTTATTTCTTAGAGTATTCTTGAGCAGAGTCTAAGAATTTCCAGGTGATGCTGGTGATGCTGTTTGGGGGACAAACCTTTGAGAATCACTGCTCCAAATCGAAGTCTAGGTGCAGGCTCCACAGCACCATCTGGCCTTCAGGCAAGCTGGGCCATCGATACTGTTTCCTTCAAAACCATGCTTCAGAGACATGCCATCCAGCAGACATATAACACAAGCCAAAATTGGTGATATTCTGATTCTCTCCTTCCTTCTGCATTCACCAGCTAGAATTCTCATCTAAAGAGCTGTCCCATAAGACTTGTTTGGTGAGACAGCACAGTCAGAATCAATTCTTAACTCTCCATTTACCAGTTTTGAGAACAATGAGTTGGTTAGCGAATATCTTTATATTTTTGGCATCATTATGAACCCTTGGGTTTTATCCGATTTGAAAAGTTCCTATCCATTGAATACTTGGTTGGTGCAAGTCCCTTTATGTTAGCTTCTGAATCCTTTAACATGATTCTGCGGTTCTTTTCCTTTCCTTCAGGTTCAAAAAATATCCCAGGCTTATCTTGTTCATTTCCTTTCTCAGACCTGGAATCAACCATTTCTGCAAGGGCAACGGTTTCTTTCATTGGGAAATTATCTTAAGAGATCAGAACCTGGGTTGGTCATTGTTTTGGGGCTTTTTCCAGCTGGACATGAAAAATATGTGGAATCTGGGAAACACATATTTGCGCTTTCTTTTTCCTAAGGGGAAAATTCATAATGAGTTCACACTGGTATTTCCAATGCGAGTTTCAGATTACATGACTTTAATTTTATGTCTTTGTTTTTCTTTATTTGTAATTATTGCCTCCTACAGTGAAAATCCTGGTTACTAATGACATTAGTATAATTATTTAAATGATTAACATAACTTTAATTACCTAATCATGTATATGTGTGTATACCTATATAGCAATTTTAGAACAATGTTAATATTATCAACTAATAATAATATTACTGAAAGTTTTATAATTTGTCATCTCCATTCTATTTATTTTTACTTGAGGTATATGACAGTAAGGCCATACAATAAGCTGCTTAAAGTCAGTTGCAATGATTTATCTCCATATGGTTGAGCTGCCAACTTCAAACACTGGTCTTGCTCCACTTCCTCCATCTGGATGACATCCCTCTTCTCCCCTTAGTCCAACGGGTTCGCAGTGACTTCGTTCAGAAATGCCGAGAATGTCCTCTGCAAGTGCAATGTCCTCTGCAAGTGCCCAGGCAGCCTCCTTGTATAGTTGCTGGGACCTGCTCAGAGACGGATGCTGCGGGGATGAGTGGTAGCTGTTTTGGGCTCCACTTCTGCTACCTCCACTCCACCTGCAGTAGAGGACATGTAATCAGAACACGAGACAAACACCCTGGCAAGCAAGAAGGTAGGTCAAGGACCTTAGCCAAGCCCCACTGCAGGAGGGAAGATCCAGTGGCCTCAGCAAGAAATCTTTTTCTGAGGGATTTCTCAGAAAACTTCTTAAAGACCTCTAGTCTAATATCTAGTTTCATTTTCTCTTTTTAAACCATTTTTGGATAATGTTAACCCACTGTCGCTTTACTCTGTTACCTTTTATTGCACACCTTTCACTTTTATCTTAAACATACCTGAGCAGGAAAGGATTCACTCAGCAGACCTCCGCTGCTAGCATCCTACACATTTCCAAACCAGCAGCTCTGGCACAGCACCTCTGAGCCCCTGGATTGTCCAGCCGCTCTCTGTATAAATCTGAGAACTTGATTATGCCAGATAATTTATGCTAACAATGTGATTTATGTTAACTCTTCTTTTCTTCACCTGGGGCAAAGGCTACACAGTTTGATCTCTGGGGCTGGACTCCGTGCCTTATATGACTGAATCCTAATAAAAACTCTGGACACTAAGGCTCAGGTGAGTTTCCCAGGTTGGCAACATTTGTATGTGCTGTCACACATCACAGGAGAATGGGGCACTGTCTGTACAATCCCCTGGGGAGGGGGCAACTAGAAGTTCCTGCCTGCCTCACCTGGACTCAGTCCTATGTGGCTTTTTTCCTTCACTGACTTTAATCTGTACCCTTTTACTATAATAAATTATAAGCATGAATAAAAGGTTTTATGAGTTCTGTGAGTCCTTCTAACTAATCACTGAATCGGAGAATGGTCTTGGGGACCCCTGTCATGATACTTCTCTTAATTTTGCTCAGCTTTGGGACACCTGGGTGGCTCAGTGGTTAAGCATCTGCCTTCTGCTCAGGTCATGATCCCAGGGTCCTGGGATCAAGTCCCATATCAGGGTCCCAGCTCAGCGGGGAGCCTGGTTCTCCCTCTGCCTGCTGCTCTCCCTGCTTGTGTTCTCTTGTTCTCTCTCTGACAAATAAATAAAATCTTTAAAAAAAATTTTTTCTTTGCTCAGCTTTGTGACATAATAACAGATAAATACATTTGGTCTCTGTCCCCATTTCCTGGCACTGAGCTCCTAAAACCATTGGAATTTCTCAAGCAATGGGTAACAGAAGAATCTACTGTTCTTCACATCAATCTGCTTTCGAACATACCTAGTCTAAGCTAATAAGGTGACTCTAGGTGGGTCCCTGGATGGCTTCAGGAAGGGAAGGAGCTGGTTGTCAGAGGTACCAACCATATGATTAGCAGGTCGGAACTTTCAGCCTCACTCTACCACCTCTAGGGAGGGGAAAGGAACTGGAGGTTGAGTTTAATTACCAATGGTCAATGACTTAATCAATCATGCCCATGTAATGGAACCTCCATAAAAAACCCTAAATGACAGGACTTGGAGACTGTCCTCGTTGATGAACATAGTCACATGCCCAAAGGGTGGTGCTCCCTAATGCCCCAGGGACAGGAGCTTGTACGCTCAGGATGCTTCTGGATCACTCCCTATGTGCGTCTGCATCTGGCTATTCATTTGTATCCTTTTTAAGAAATCAGTAAACATAAATACAGTGACTTCCTGAGCTCTGTGAGTCCTTCTGGCAAATTATCAAGGCCAAAGAGGGGGTCCCGGATCCTCTGATCTAGCCAGTCTGTCAGAAGTACAGGTGTCCTGGTCTTACGACGGACATGTGACCGTCCTGTGGAATGGAGCCCCGGACCTGTGTGTGGGTCTGTGCTCACTGCCGGTAGTGTCAGAACTGGACTGACCTGCTGGACATCCAGTTGGCATCAGAGGGTTGGAGAAGTGACGCTGGAAAAGTCACCATGTGGTTGGTGTTGGAGGAAAAGGAAAACACTCTCATTTGATGTCAGAAGTAATGTGAGCAAAAATAGCTACAGCTTCTTATCCGGTTCTGAGTGCAGGCCTTGGAATCTGATGTCCTGGGCTACAATCCCATCTTTGCCACTCACTAGCTTAGCTGACCCTGAAGCAGCTGCTTGATGGGTCAGACCTCCAGGTCCTTCCCCTTTCAGTGGGCGTTACTGCTTGTGTTCTCACAGAGTTCTTGTGAGCAATCTGTGAGACCTGTGAAGTGCTCAGACAGTACCTCACGTGTAACTACTGGGGCATTTTTGGCTAATTGTAGTTATTGTCATGAATAAATATTATTTTCATGATTTCCCTTTTTTAAATCTTATTGTTGATGAATTTTATTTAAATTTATTAAATTATTTTGTTACATATATGCTTATACGCAAATATTTCGATTAAATGTATTAAATTTTGCCCTCATGGGGTACCTGGGAGATGCATCTGACTCTTGCTTCCTGCTCAGGTCATGCTCTCAGGGTTGTGAGACTAAGCCCCTCACCTAGCTCTGTACCCAGCATGGAGTCTACTTGGGATTCTCTCTCTCCCTCCGGCCCTCCTACTCATGCTCTCATTCTCTCTCTCTGAAACAAACAAACATAAAAATCTTTTTATTTATTTTTTTAAGATTTTTTTTATTTATTGGACAGAGATCGAGATCACAAGTAGGCAGAGAGGCAGGCAGAAAGAGAGGAGGAAGCAGGCTGCCTGCTGAGCAGAGAGTCTGATGCGGGGCTCGATCCCAGGACCCTGAGATCAGTGACCTGAGCCGAAGGCAGAGGCTTAACCCACTGAGCCACCCAGGTGCCCAATATTTGATAATTTTTACCAAATTGATCAATTCCTGTTGACAAAACTTTAGAAAAGTATTTTTCCTGGAAACAGCTCAGGGTGGAGCGACAGGCTCCCAGCCTGCCCGTAATAGGGAACCACATGGAATTAGCCTTCTAGAGACAGCCCTGGAGCATGTCTGTCTCTGAGCATGTAACTGGGGCCAGGTGTGTGACTCTTCTTTCATTTATCCCATCCCATTTCCAATGTCCTGGTTCCCTTTACCATATATATGGTCAAAGTTGGGCGCTCTAGAGTGTGGCAGTACTGAGCTACTGAGGAGTACCCTCACTCCTCCTGCTTCTGTGGGGTGTCTCTGAAGGGCGGGAAGGTTTAAGTGCATCACCCTGTGTGCAGGTCTTCGAGCCTGCAGCTCCTCTACCCAGCAATTTAGGCCTGAGAAAGACAAGTCATATGGTAAACAAGCCAAGTCCCTATGGTAAGCTTATATGCTATGGCTCCCCTCCAGCCTTCCCGTCCTACTCTTCCAAGGGGACACACCGCAAGCTGAACTCCCAAGGCTGTTTGCTAGCCTTGCCCAAGTGGAAAGGGTCTCCAATGGTGAACGTGCTGTGAACATGCAGCCTGTGTGTGAATTCTTTCCCACATTTACTCATGGGCATGGGATGCTCTCCATGTCTGACTCTCCCTATTATCTGGCCTCTACAAGTTTATGGTACAATCTTCCCTGTAAACCAGAGGGACTCCTCTGAGCTTCAGGCACTGGTGGACGGGTGGCTTAAGTTTAACACAGTCACCCTTTGCCCACAAGAGCAGGTGGGGGGGG
>ML099303.1:1100-21263 GCA_003697995.1 Taxidea taxus jeffersonii
CTAAGGGGGAGGGGCCATTCCTCTCCAAACCAGGCAGCTTAACATCCAAAGAAATGCCATATCACTGAGGCAGGGGCCACCAGAATGGCTGAAGAGGTAGGATTCTAAGCCCCAGGGCCTGCTGTCTCAACCCTTGAGGAGTTGCAGCCACAGCAGGAAAGCTGAAAGAGGGAAGGCACAGAAACAATAAGGTATAACTCCAAAGAAAGGGTAGAATCTGAGCAGCCGGGCCTTAAAGCACTGGTCTCCAATGGGGATGAAAGAGGGAGGCACAGCAAGAAGAGGCAGGGGATCAAAGCCCCGGCACAAACTAGGGACATGCAGTGGTATGGCCCCATGCAGTCAGAAGTCCATGGATAGCCATGAGCTGAGAACCAGACCTGGACAAGGAGAAACGATGCCTGGAGCAGGAGTCCAGGTTAAATCTGGAAGGAGCTTCAAGCTCAGAGAGGAGGTAGTGTGTAGGACCAGCTCACATATTTTCCCACCCCTTCCCTGGAAACTACAACACCCCTGCCCCATGTCCATCCATGGGGCGGAACCCCAGCCAGGGCACGGGAGGCTCCTTACCATGTGGGGGTTGTCGTAGTAGACTGCGATGGAGCGGAGCTTGGGGGAGACACTGCAGCTCTCGGTGAAAAGCCGCCCAGTCTCGCTGTAGGGCCCCATGTGGAACTTGTAGGCCACAGTGACATTGCGGATGGGGGGTGAGCCGGCACTCACCACCACCCTGGCCAGCAGCCCTGAGTACCCGGCAAAGGCCAGCAGTGTCAGCAGCAGCAGCAGAGTCAGGCCCCCAATCAGGCCCAGGAGGAGCAGGTCAGACATGGCTCTGTGCCCGACACTGTGCCCCAAGACAGCTGCAAAGGAGACAGGAGGGAGAGAAGGCTGGTAGCCTGCTCTGACCAATGTGCCCACTTGCCCGCCAGCCACTTCTGGCCCAATCTCAGCCGTGTGCTGGGTGCTCTGACCCAGGAGGGGGAGGGGCCGGGGTGTTTACACACAGAGTGACCTAGAAGAGAGCTACAAAGGATGACTGTAGCCACAAGCCTCTTTATTTCTTAATCACAATTGTTGAGGCTCTCAGAACAGCTCTGCCTGTCAGCTGGCAGCCTTGGTCACACCTGGGGAAACTGAGTCATAGAGAAGCACAGGAGTGAGTCAGCCAGGGACATACTCCCAGCCCTGACCAACCTCCCCCAAGATAGGCAAGACATCAGCCAGCCTGCCTTTTCCCTACATTACCTCTTCCTTCCCATATGCTGCCACACTGCCTTCTTGGCCTCCCAAGCCTCATGGACCACTGCCATGGGCAAGTGCCAGGGTATGATCACTTATTAACAAATAAGGGATATGTAAGGAAAAAAAAAAACCCCAGGGGGGAAATGTGCCACAGGAAGAGACTCTCACAGGAAACTTTCCTTTGCTAAGCACATCTGGTCCTCAGAATCTTGCTATCCAGCAACCTCACCCAAATAGAACCAAGGAAAGATCAGATCAAATCAGCCTGAGCAGCCAGAACAAAGTCCAGCACTGTGCTTCCCAGACTTGAACCATTGGTGCTAACAAGCTACATCCCACTTTGCCAGCCCATAGGTTAGAAACTATGTGGAGGAAGAAAAGTTTGCTAGAAACGGAAACACCTCAAGAAGAACCATTACTCCCTGGCCCAAGCAGTTCATCCCATGGAGAAGAGGGTGCTGGCCTGGGGGGAGTCACAGCTGGGTCCACTTGCTGCGCTATTTCTTCTCTCCACCAGCATCTCCAGGTGTTCAGAATTATTATTTGTGGTTTTGATCCTGCCACCCCCTCCGCTACTAGGTAGTTCACAGAAAGGCATCCTGGGGTGGCATGAGGGAGTCTTTTTTTTTTCCTTTTTGTGTTTATGTCATTTATCTGACAATTGTTCCTCCTCTCCACTGGCCTTTCCTCATTCCTCCTTTCTGTATGGTACAAGCAATAAAGACACTCATTTCAAGGAAGGAAAAGAAAAACAAAGCAGAGAAGCTATCTAAGAGCAGGCCCAGGAACACAACAGAGCTGGTGTGTGAGCCACTCAAGGCAGACTGTTCAGCCCTCCATGAAGCATGGGGCCACAAGCCTAACCCTCTTATACAGGGGGCCTGACCTGAGTCACCTGGGGTAGGGGTGGAGGGTGGGGGGAATCAGCAAGAGAAGACTGTTTAAAGAGGAAGGGAAACATGTGACCCATTGGAAGAACAGTCTCACCCCAAGTATTTAAAACTAACATGTAGGGGCACCTGGGGGGCTCAGTGGTTAAAGCCTCTGCCTTCGGCTGAGGTCATGATCCCAGGGTCCTGGGATCAAGCCCCAAATCGAATCGGGCTCTCCACTCAGCAGGGAACCTGCTTCCCCCCCTCCTCTCTGCCTACTTGTCATCTCTGTCTGTCAAATAAATAAATAAATAATCTTAAAATTAACATGTAAAATTTTAAAGATTTGAGAACTGAAGGTCAACATTTCAGCCCTATGGAAAACTTAGCTCTATGGAATAATCTGTTCCCTATGGGTTTTGGGTGTCAAAGTTTTTACTGAAAAATTATCTTTGGAGTCAATGTACACACAGTGTTAACCTCACAAAGAGGCAAACTAAACTCCTAATCTCTGATATAAAATTGAGGTACATCACACTAATCTTCTTACCCAATTGCCTCAGAGTTGTGCTTTTTTTTTTGGATGCATTCACTGTCCTACTCATCTTGCCTCCAGTTAGTTTCATTCCTGTTTTCTTTGGTGACGGTGATGACAAATCTTTTACCGAGTACTTACTATAGGCACTATCTAAATGTTGAAACAAAGCTACTTTATTAATCCTCAAGACAAGGTAGGTATGAATCAGGAGGCTAAGAGACTTGCTCAAGATGACACAGGTAATAATAGAGCCCCAGACCAAAATGCAGGCAATGGGAACCCAAGTAGTCTGACTCCAGACCCAATTTCTATCTTCTCCTCCCTGGTGACAGGGTTTCCAGAAAAGCTCAAGCATTTAATCCACCCTGGGACATCTCTGAACCCAAGGCTCTCAGCTGGAAGCCCTCACTCAGCAGGTAGGTCTCTCTGTTGCCTTGAGAGTGACCATCCCTCACTTTGACCTACCCTCTCAGGTAGGTCACTCCTCATCCTCCTCAAGGCAACTTAGTTCCCACCTCCCTCTTCCTCTCACCTCCTACACTACCCAGGGGAGAGGGGAAAATGCACGCCAGAGCTTAGGTCTCTGCACAGGAGGGAGGCAGGGCAAAGTGAATTTCCCCATACTCAAGAGAAAGGGCAGGAGAAGGGCTGGGGAAGCTCACCTGAAAAGACAGGCTCACTTTTAGCAACTCATGGCATCCAGCGCCGCAGGGACCAAGTGCTCCAAGCGCTCCTGTGCTGGGGGCAGAGAGAAAATCACCACTGAGCTGGGCACCCTGCCTTGACTGTTCCCTTTTCAGGGAAACCCCACTAGAGCCTCTACAATAACTCTCTTCACAAGGTTGCACCTCTCCCTCGTCCTCACACCCCTTATGGAAATCAGAAGCCAAACTTGGCCTCATAATGTGAACTTTTACTGGGGCCAGGCTCATGCCCCTGTTCTTGGAGAGCCCTCTTCCTGGAGGGTTCCAGCCACCGGGCCTGGCTCTGAAACAACCCTGCCGCTGACATCGGGGCAGCTGTCCCCTTCTGGCCTCTGTTTCTTCTCGGGTCAGGGGAGTGGTCGCCTCTGGCCGGGTTCCGGGCGAGGGGTTGGGTCGTCTGTCCCGCGCCGACTTCCTGGAGCTGCTCACTCGCGCCGCGGAAGCGGGCCGGGCCCTTAAACTTCAGTGCCAGAGGGGAGCGAAAGACCGGGATTCCGAGGGGCCTGCGCGGGAACGAGGTGCGCCGCTCCCACTCTGGGCTTCCAGCCCTGCTTACCCGCATCTCGGTTATTTACCCAGCCCCTTTCTTTCCAGCCACAACCTCACCGGGCCTCACACACCTCCGTAACTTATGAGACGCTAAAGTTTGTAGCCACCGCTGCGAGGGCGGCCTCCAGGGGCAGGGGCGGAGTTAAAGTGCGGTTCTTGCCTCAGTTCCCCACCCCCACCCCCCTCGCTCGGGCTTCATTGCCTCGGGACGTGCCCTGCACCGGAGGCCGAAGCAGGGGCGACCCGGCAGACTTGTCCAAGGTCGCGTTCGGGCCCTTGGACGGGTCGGGGCCAGCTGCGGGCGAGACAAGATGCAAAGAGCGGCCTGGGCCGCGGGGGTCACGGAGGAGACGCGGGGGCCTCTGAGGTCGCGCCCAGGCGGACGGAGGTTCTAGGCCCTCACCGAGCGTGGGGCCGCCCCGTCGGGACGCCTCTTCTCCCGCCGGGCCCTCACCTCAGCGGCCGCCCGCCGCGGACGCCGATCCGCGAAGGCGGCTCCAGGCTAGGTCGCGGAGCCTGCGCGCGCCCGCCGCGCACAGTCGCTCCGCCCCTTCTCGCGGCGGGACGTGGCCGTGGCCGTGGGCGCGTGCGCGCGGGACCCGGAGGGCGGAGGACTGCCCCGCCCGGTCTCCATGGCAACGTGCGGCGCCCAAGTCGCTCTTGGCCACACGCACACCCCCAGCCGTCAGCGGCGGAGCCCACCGAGGACCTTCTTGCCTCTCACAAATTTACCCAGTCCCAGCAGTGGGAGGCGGAGGGAAGTCAACCTGGTGGCCCAGAGCGGAGAGCCAGGCTGGGGTGCAAGGAAGCCCTCTCCAAAGTGGAGCGTTTTAAGAGTCTTGGGAAGTTCAGCACAGCAGTATCAGCCCCTGGCATGTATCTGTACCACCCTTCGTCCTGCCACTTTCTCTCACTGAAGCTTCCCGAGAGACCTGGGAACCCAGCAAGGCAGGGCCACTTGTCCCCCTTTTACAACTGAGGAAACCGACGCCCAACTTGGACTCAGGGAAGAAACGAATGGATGGATCCAAACTTTGGAACAGCGCAAATGTCAGTCATGTCTCCAACACTCCATCCCACCCCCAACCAGAGCACAGGAGTGGTCATTCGTCCACCCAACATTTACTTATCCCTGCAAGGATAGTTCTAGAGGCTGGGGATACTGAGTAAACAAAACCAAGGCCTCGCCCTCTTGGAGCTCACCAAGAACCGCCCCCCTCCAGGCTCTTGGGTGAGGCTGGTCTGCCCTTCTAGCTTAAGGTATATTAGGTAACTTCCGGGTCAAGTATAAGCCCCTTAAACATAGGTTGAATCTTCAGCTCATATTTCTGAGGACCTACAAAGTACTCTTCTAGAGCCCTAAGGATCTAACTTTGCCCTCCTGAGAGGCCCGGGAACAGCTATGCTCCTAAGCTTGGCTACAAGACTGGCTAGCCCAAGAGCTACCTTGGTGCTCCTGGCACAGAGGACATGTATTTAGAAGGGGAATCGTGTTGGTGTGGACTCCACTACTGCATTAGCAAAGGGCAGACCGGGCACACAGAGGCCCTCGTAATCCTGGCTTCCTTTCCCACTACTTCACACAGTTCCTTCCACAGGCAGGAAATGATGACCCTCATCCATGGGGCCAAGCCTGTCCTCAGCTCTCTGGGCAAACACTGGCAGAAAGGAGCAGCTGGCCCCTCACAGGCACTCAGGGCTGGGTTGGCAGGGTCATGGCAGTTCTGTTTTGCTTATGAACATCAAATACATGATCAGACCCTTCAGGTGCTCTAGGCAAGTGGGCTATACACTTGGAAACATTTCCTATAAGGGCCAGTTCGTGGTTCAGAGACAAGACAGCTTCTGCCCACAGTGTTTGGCTGGTCATTTTTCCTGTTTCTCAGAATCTGAGGAGTTTCTCCCAGGAAACCATATATGGAAATGCCCTTTCCTCCTCATGTCCTCTCTGCTCACTTCCTTCAGGCTGGTTGGGGAATTCCAGAGGCCTGCATCAGAATTCAGGGGGTGCCTTAGTAGCTTCACCACCTCTGCTGTGAATGGAGAGTCTGCCTATGACTGAGGCTGCTGGCTATAAGCCCCCCTCCCCAACCCTTGGCAGGGATCTCTGCAAGACCTCTGCTAGCCACCAGGAGGCAGCAGCCAAGACAAGCCACCCAAAGAGGCGTTCCTCATCCCTCTTGAATTAAGTGTAAGCAGACCTGTTCACCTAGCCATCTGCTGTATGCTCAGTGCACTGAGCGCAGTGCACTCCCAGTCCTCTCCCCCAATAGCATATATTCTCTTATGAGCCCAGACTTGGCCTTAATCTCCTCCTTTTTCTGTCCAAAAAATCCCCACAGAGCCTCTTTAATTCTCACTCAGTAAACTTCCAGAGACTGTTTCCCTAGGGCTCCTTGCCGTACAGGGACCAAACTTGGAAAGACAAGGGGTAGACTACCCCCACCTTCCCTTACCTCCTCATATTCCAAAGCCTGGATAGTTCTCTGTGAGGCTGTGGTTAGACCCACTAACTCAGATGACAAAGGGAGAAGGAATACGCATTGTAAGATGGTCTGCGGATCCCGCTACCAGCCATCTCCCACCTGCCGAAAGGCACTGATGCTGCACCCAATCCCCAGTCTGGTTAGGGGTGCCCCAGCAGAACTTGCCATGATTGAGGACCATCTAGCCTCAGGCCACTCTGAGTCTGTTTGACTGTTTCCTCTAGAGCCTGGAAATATGGTCTTCTTCAGGTGAGCAAAGGCAGAAAAAGCCTAGGGAACCCCACCGCAACAAAACCTGCCAGCAGTCTGCCCTCTATTCCTCCCTCCCTCCCTGACCCCACCCACCTCGTGTCATCCCAATGCCCACTATGTTATATTCTTTTCACCACCCAGTTGTTCAGACAATTCCTTGATCAAAAAACACTGCCTTCTAATGTCATAAAACAAACTGAGGGGGGTCGGGGGGAGAGGGGTTGGGAGAGGGTGGTGGGGTTACATTATATGTTTAAATAAAGCTTAAATTTAAAAAAATTAAAAAAAAACACTGCCTTCTTGAGTTTAAATTTTATTTTACAAAAAGAGAAATAAAGAAAACTGATAGGCAGTTATACTGACTTACAATTGTTCTGTTTGCTTTTTTAAAAAAGTGACATGAAACACAAGTAAAAATAAATACGTCATAGAAACAGCCAGTTGCCCAGTCTCTGGGGCAGGAGCACCTGCCCTGCTGAGAGGAGGAGGGAAGCCCATGATCACACCAGCAGCTGGAGCACCCAGCCACAGATGCTCCTCAAAGCCAGGCGCAGCAGGTCCCGGGCCTCAGGGGGCGTCCTGAGGAAAGAAGACGGAAAACCAAAGCCAGGTGCCAGGTCCCTGGGATCATTTCATATCCCCCCACTCCTCCCGGCAGCAGTGTGGCCTTAGTGGTTATCCATTGCGACCCCCTCAACCCACCTGGACCCTCTTCCCCTGACCCTTCTGGAGAGGGTACAGGAAAAAAAACCAGTCTTGGGCAGGCTGAGGGGGATTTTTCCCGTGAGTCCCCAGCCCACCCTGAGTAACACAACCAGATAACAGTTTACACCTGTGTGCATGAGTGCACACTCTATCTTGCATGTGCACACACACACGCACACACGCACACACACACAAGTGCACACACACCTGGGCTGAGCTCTCTTCCAGAGGAGGGTCCTGGGTCAGGTCACAGTATGAGGTCCCCTCTTCTGAATATCATCCCAGTAGTGGTAACAGAGTACCCAAATCTCCAGCCCTCTGCACTAGAGTCTGCAGCCTACCTGGCTATCTCTTCCCAATGCAATAGATGACTATATCCAACCAACCTGTGAGAGGAAAGGGGCAGACTCAGGTCCCTGAAACGTGAAGAAGTTGGACATTGCCTGCTTGGGAAGTTCATCGTTAAGACTTGGGTATTCATAAAAGGCCTAGGGCCAAGCTAGTGGCACAAAAGAGACATGAAGGGGTCACATCGGAACACACAGGGCAGAAGAGTCAGTAGAAGGGGACAGATTCTGCAGGTGACTGACAGCGCAGCATTCTCAGGCCTCGAGGTGCAGATTTCCTGGGAGGAAGTCAGAGGAGGACCAGAAAGTCTGCTGGGGGTGTCCGTTGAGGGCTTCTTTCAGAGGAGTTTACTGTGGGGAAAATGACTTAGCTGGGTGCAGAGGCCATGGCTCAGAAGGGAGACCGGTTTTCTGAGGAATCATGGGAAACTGGGAAGTGGGAGGAAGGGGGTCATGGCCAGGAACACTAGGAATAAGGAATGCAAACCCCCCCGCCCCCGGCCATTCTCCATGGGATGAGGACTCAGTTCCAGAGCAATGCCAGGCTTGAACCGACTGAGACAGAGGGCCTTGCTCTGCTGACAGCTTTGGGAGTGACGTCTCACCCAGACTGCTAAAGTGGGGTTGAGTGTTTCAACCTATCAGCAAAACTTTACCCCAGCTATTTGCTTCACGCACTGGAGACGGGAATTTTATATTTAGTTGTGAATCACAAGTATACAGAGAGATACCAGACACTAATTCCTAGGGAAGAGAGTTCCAAGGACCAGAAAGAGATGCTCAAGAAGCACAACTTGAAGGGGGTGAGGACTTAGTAGATATCCAATGATCTGATCCAACATGGTTCACTTACTTTCTTACTGAAATGGCTACTTTGTCTCTGGTTCAATTTTTATCCACAACAATATTAAGAAAAGGAAACTGAGTATCATTACAAATGGTAATCCTGAATCATTATGTAGTACTATATTCCCTAGCATGAGGATTTAGGCTAAACCAGATGGATGGGGCTTGAGAACTCCTTGAAAACATCCTATGGAAGACAATGGTGAGGGAAAATGCTGAGGGGCCTGATCTACTGCCGACCCCTCTTCTTACCCCCCGCCCCCCATCACCATCCTTCCCTCACTCAGGCCTGGATAGTAGGTAGAAGCCACCACCAAGTGTTTCTGCTCAAAGAGGGTGTAAAACATGGTTCTTAGGCTCTGAGACATTTCCTGCTTCCCTCACACACATGCTCACGTTTGGTGTGCATGCACACTTGCCTACCACCATGCATAAAGAGATAGCAGAAAAGTCAGAAGTGTTTCTCAGATTAAAATACAAAAACAAAACCCAAAGCATGAAACTGGTAGCATTTCAATTCCCCTTGATCCCACCCCATACCCCCTATACAATATAAGCTGCACATATTAAAGAAAGCCTCCTCTAGCCAGGTCAGCCTCCCAAAACTATTGCCTCTTCTGACCTGAAGCAAGACCAGCCCCTGGAATCAGTGAGTAGAGAACACGCATATACTGCCTCTCAGAATACCTATTCACTTGCTGGTACCTTCAAAGGTCCATCCTTCCAGTAATTGGTTTCAATCCCTTGCTGATAGTTTCCAGATTCTCAGAGCCTACTGCTAGGACTTCACACACACACACACACACACACACACACACACACACAGTCTCTGGGATCCTAGTATACCAGGGCCTTAGAGGCTATCATTTGTAGCCCAGGTTGTGAGTGCACTCTGCAAATCAGAGATCCAGGCTAGCTCACTCCTACTGCACCAGTCTCAAACCTGAGAGCCCACTCCAACGGAGTCCCTTCAGCATCCATTCTTGGGATGCATCAGGAAGAAAAAGCACTGGTTGGAACTGCTATTTTAAAATTATTAAAATAATTTGCATAGCTAAATTGTAGATCTAAGGCTTCTATGAGTAGGAGAGTTAAGTGTCTGACAGGGTACCTATGAAAACAGAGAGTGAAAGCTCCTTAAGTTCCACTTTCGGTGCAACCAGACAGCACACAAACGCGCACGTGCGCGCACGCGCACACACACACACGCATGCAGCCCCATCAGCCATCTCCTTGTCTCTTCTCTGGGGACAATACCCCAGAATGTGCTAAAGCTCTCCAACAATGGAAACGGGCTGGTCAGAAGGGTTGCAGAAGCAGCTACTACGAGGGGTGACCTGGCTAAGTTGCCTCCGAGGTTGGTAAGAGGCAGGTGCAGCAGCTGCTCAGTGAGGAAGGACCCATGAATAGGTGGCAAAACTCTAAAGCCAGACAGGTTTGTTCATCATAAAGAACTGCCTAGCAAAGTCGTGGTGACAGGAGGGAAAAAAGAATCAATAGGAAGACAGCCAGTGTTTATAATTAAAAGACTAGATGCCCCCTCCCCTGCCACTGGCAACAAGAAAGAGGAGACCCAGAACAACTGATATATTTTTTCAGACAAAAGACAGACTTAAGGCTCCTACAGAGGAAGGGCTGCTCCGTGTTCCTTCAAAGAGGACAGAGATAACAGACACCCATCCCATAATGATCATCTGATAGGCTGGGGAGGCCAAAACATTCTCCAGTAAGAAATCAATAGTCTATTCTTCCAACCCAGCAGTCACCTATGTATGCACAGCTTCACTATTCAGTACAGAGGGCCTGCCTCTAAGGTCATCCCAGGAGGACACAGCTCCAAATCTGGGATCACTGACTTCCCAGTAGCAAACTCCATGATCCCAAGTTTCAATCTCTGTGGAACGAGTCTCACCCCCATGAACTATCCAGTCACAGGATTCTCTGATCTTCCTGAGAGGCCGTTTCCCGAAAACAGTCATTTAGTGTAAACTTTGGTCAAGCCTAACTCTCTTTCCTTGGTCAATTCACCATCTATCTGGGATTTATTTACCCCTATGGGTCTGGGGGGATCTTAACATTTCCCTTCCTAGCTCCTATGCTCCCCAAATCCACCCTCTCAAAAAAAACAAGACACATGGAAAGTCCAAATAATAAATAATTGCCCATAAAAATAAATTAACATGGAGCTCTCTAGCAGGGAAGCAAAGGAAAGGCAAGGCCACAAGGACAGGCAGGTGGGGGCTCAGTTCCATCCTTGTGAAGGTCTATTCTGGTCACAACTCCATGACCTCTTGCTCACACACTGCAGTATCCCCGTCCCAGCTTCCGCACACAAATCTCACACCCTGTGAAGGGAGATCTGCTCAGAGACAACCACTGGGGAAAGACACAGAGATTGGTAATGCCCATTTTCTCTCCTAATTTCCCCCAAATTCCAAAATAGATGCGGCTATAAAGACTAGGGACTTGGATTAGCTGGGCCTTCTCCTCACCCAACTAGAAGGAAACTTAAGCGTTCCATGGCTCTTCTCCTGGGCTCATCACGATGTTCATACTAACAGTTGCCATGAACCACCACACACCAATTTCCATTTTAAAAATGATAAATTCATTTTTTGTTACCCCCTTCATCTCTCCCACCCTCCCCTCCCACCTCCACCCCTGCTCTGTTACATACACGTATAGACATAAACGTATACACACACGCAACAAACATACATACCTGGTTTGCTTCTTTCCTGTCCCTAAAAGGACTCCATTTCACATGAAATCTCAATCTGCTCTCCCTGCCCACCCTCCTTTACTTATCCTTCTCCTCCCTCCCCTCCCCTCTCTAGGCCAAGCTAAGTCACCCAGTAAGGCAGCTCTCTTGGGAGAGAATGTTCCCAAAGACAGAAATGGGATGTGAGCTTCTACACTCAGATGGCAGGCAAGCAAGCAAGCACACAGCATAAGCAAGGCAGGCAGGAAGAGAGGCAGGCTGCCCTGCCCCTCCATTCCTGTTTTGGGTCCCTGATTTCCCGCTATTGCTGCTCTGTTGGCTTTTTTTTTTTTCCCCCTCTTATGTTAAACAGCAACAGAGCCCTGCCATTGTGGTCAACCACCTTTCTTTGTCCTCTTCCTTTTCCCTCCTGCCAAGTGCCCTATTCTCAGAAAGCCCAGATTGCTGCCTTTCAGCTTGGTGGGCAACCTGCCGGGGACCTCAAGTGAGGTGGAGAGGGGCTCCCCAGCTATTTCCCAGTGACCTCTATCACATCATCGTCCTTATCCTCATCATCATTGGAGCTGAACCCCACCTCAGCAACCTCGTGAGAGTCAAATGGAGGCACCTGGGACCGAAGGAGGCCGCCAGCTGGGTAGCCTGCATGTGGGGACATGTAGCCTGGGTAGACAGACATGCCCCGTGAAAGGTTGCTGGGTAAGACAGGGGAAGGAAAAGGCGCGAACATCCTCGGCTCGGACAGGAGTGGCTGTGAGAATGGGAGTGAGTAGCTGGGTAGTATCCCTGGAACAGAGGGGTTGAGCATGAAGGTGGGGTTGCTGGCAGTGACTGAGGTAGCCGTGGAAGAGGAACTGACAGGGCCTGCTGGCACCAGAGGGTCAGTAGTCACTGGAAACACCAGGCGGGCATCTGCCAGCAAGTTGGACAGCTGGTAGTAGGAGGGGGTACTGCCCATAAACAAGGAGTTCTCCCCAGCCTGGGAGGTGAAGGGAGCGGTGAGGTTATGATTTAAGGAGACGGGTGGCATGGCAAACCCGCCAGAAACTGGATACCCGTGTTCATACGGCTGCACGGGGGCTGGCAGGTGGCCCTTCCTGGACCGCCGGCGGGCTGACTCCTGGGCAGCAGGTGGTGTGGCCAACTTCCGCTTATGGCCCCGTAAGTCCAACACTGGGTTCCTGTCACCACAGGGCTGGCCGGTCACTAAGAGGGAACTATTGAGGCAATGACCCCCATGTCGAGGCTCAGTCCCGAGAGCTGTCCCAGGAACAGCACTGCTGTCCACAAGTTGGGCCGGGGGGCCAGGCAGGGCAGCACTGGAGCTTGGGGAGCTCTGTTGGGATTCCCTGGCGGCAGCCACATCTGCATACTGCTGGAGTTCACTGATGATCTCCGGGCTGTCTGGAGAGACGGGCCTGGCCAGCCCCTCAGGGTCGGGGGCTTTGGGTGATGAGGCACTGTGTCTGCCATTGCTTGTGGACTCGAGAGAAGGCCCCTGGGAACCTGGGGAATAAAATGTAGGTAACTGAGAATCAGAATGGCCAGGGAGATGAGGGTACAGGAAAAATTCCATAAAAAACAAACAAACAAACAAACAAACAAAAAACCTTGTCCTGTGATCCCCCAAATTCAAAGAATCTGATGTCCAAACAACATCCTCCAGTCAACTTTTCTCAGTCACAAAGAAAGAAATCCTTTGATCTAGGAAATAAGATGTGCAACTCTGCACCCCAGTTCCCCAATCTGTGAAAATCAACCAAGGTGAATCCTAGGAGATAATGAATATCAAATGCTAATAGGTCATTCTTATAATGAGCTGGACTCCTTCTGAGAAGGGACAGAGACAACCAGTGACCAGGATGGGAGACAAAAGGAAAATTAAGTTTAAACAGCAGTCCACCCTGGTTTAAAAACAAAACCAAATCCACGGCCCTAGACGACGACTGGGACAAGCGGGGATATGGCCTGGATAGTAGGTAGTATTTTTAGTGTGATAATGGTGTAAACTTTTGTTTTAGTGTGATGATGATGTTGTGGCTAGGAGAAGAATATCCTTACTCTTAGATGTGTGTTGAAGTACTTAAAGGTAAAATGACATGACATCTTCAACTTCCAAATAGTTCCAGTAAGAGGAAGGGAGAGACAGAAGAAAGTTTATGAGAACAGTGACAATCATTGGATCTAAATGCGGGGTACATAGGTGCAGTTCTTTCAACTTGTCTGTAGGTGTGGAAATTGCTGTAATAAAAGTTGGAAACAAGAGCAGTGTAGTGCTCATATGACAGGAGAATAGATGAGAGCCACTCCTGTAGAAGGGAACCGGGTTGGACCTCCTAACGTTGTTAATGTGCCACACACACACTCTTTGACCTGCTCCCTCTCTTAAGTAAATAAATAAATCTGTAAAAAAAAGAATGGAGAAAACTTATGTAAATATATTTAACACAGAGACTCAGACACACACAGGTGTGCACATACATTCCTGTATGTGTGTGATGTATCTCTGAAAAAAGTAAATGAGAGCAGCACTGCCAGAAAGGAGGACTAGATGACTGGGGGTTTTAGAGGCAAGGAGAGAACATACCTCTCTTATACCTTTTGAATTGTAAACCATATACACATTATTCAAAAAATAAAGTAATTACAAACAAAAATAATTACCAAACCAAACAAAAAAGTGCTGTGCAGGTCAACAGAAAGTAGAAGTCACTGTACCTGAGGCAGCCATCCGACCATCTTCCGGGACCTTTGGTTTGCCAGTTGCCCGGACAGCAAATATCCGCCCGTCACTGGTGCGGATGTATGTCCCTAGAAGAAACAGGAGGAAGACTGCTAGGAGCCAACATGCAATCAACCAACTCTGGGAAAGTTCAGGGCTAGGCACCATGGGCTGGGAAACAGCTAGACAGGGTTCTCTCTCAAGAACCCTGAAATGACAAGTGGAGTGGCTGAGCTGTGGACCCAATATTATTCATTCATTCCAAAAACATGGCACAACTACCATGTATGAGGCATTGTCCTAGACACTGAAGAACACAAGACAGAAAAGGGCCCTGTCTCATGGGGCTCAGCCTCTGGAGGAGACAGACAGAAAATGATGCCAGAAAATACCAGGAAAGGTTAATGCAATGGAGGAAATAAAGAGGTAGCTAGCACAGACAGTAAGTTGGCTGCCTTGGTTTTGGGCAAAGTACTCTGGAAAGGGTCTTCCTCTTGATCTGAGGGGAAAGAGCCTCACTGCCTCAAAACCCTCTTCTCCCTTGGTAGGAATAACTCAAGACCAGCCTTCTATTCCCACAGGACACTAACCTACCTTCTCCATCTTTTGATCAATCTCCTGGAAGGTCACGGCTGCCTCCAGCCAGGTCAGAAGTCAACGAACATTTTCTTAAAGGGCCAGTTAGTAAATATTTTTGCCTTGTGGGCCAAAGTGTTGCAACCACTCAACTCTTACTATAATGAAAGGGGGGGGGGGGGGGTGGCTGTGCTCCAAAGATCTTTGTTTATGGACACTGAAATGTGAATTTCATATAATTTTCAGGTTCTATGAAACATTATTCTTTTTTTTTTTTAAAACCAATTGAAAATGTATAACCCATGCTTAGCTCACAGGTAAGGAACAGGAAGCAGGCAGGATTTGGCCCATGCTGACCCATCCTCTAGGAAGAGCCTAGTAAAGGGGCTGGGTATAATCTTCTCTGTGTGTCATGTGCTTCATGGCATCTTTTCCCTGAGCCTAAAGGTACTTTGACCCCAAAGAGGCTAGGGCAAAATCTCCTTGCTAAACAAGGAACCTCAGGGAGCCTCATACAGTAAAGGATGATATGAATGATAGGCTCAGATTACATCCTGACAATTACAGATGACAATTACATCTGGACCGGACGGTCCATAATTCTCATTCCAGCAACCTCATTTCCCTCTGTAAGGAGGCCAGAGGCAGCAGGCTTTTAAAATAACTACACTCAAGGGCCACTTGGTTAAGCATCCAACTCTTGGTTTTGGCTCAGGTCGTAATCTCAGGGTCGTGGGATTGAGCCCTGCACTGGGCTCCACAGTCAGCAGGCAGTCTGCTTAGGACTCTACCCAATCCCTCTGCTCTTCCCCTACCCCTCTCTAAAATAAATAAGTAAATCTTAAATTATCAGACTCAAACTATGTCATGCAACCCACATGTACTAATTCATCTTCCCAATGTACTTCCTAGTTGGAGATCTCCACCCCACTCTGAGCAAGTGGGTAAGATGACACAGTAACATACACATTAGTTTATAATCCATTCCACAGCTCCCTCTCTCCACTTCTGGTCTCCCTGTGTGTAGTTCAAGTCCTAGGAATTAAGCTTTTGATGGTCAAGGCATCCATCTCGAATAAACAAATTGTACCTGTATGACACAACTACTAGTTAAAAAACTAGATAAGGAACCAGGCTGTCCCCAACCATGAAGTTACCTTTAAGAAATGCAAGAATAATCCAGAAAACTGAACCTCGAGTGACCCTGCTTTTTCCTTCCCATGCTCTAATTCCTGCTCTTATGTTTTAAATTCACCAATAAAGAGTGAACCCATATACCTCTAACTACCCCAACTCCTGGACTATAACATAGAGCAAGGTCTTCTCTCCCTCTCTCTTTTTACCCATGACCTCACTATGTGGCCCTGGGGTACTGTGTACCCTCCAGGATCTGTGATGAGTAATATTAACCCTGTTTTTTCGAAGTTCACTGATGGCTACTGTTGAGGTAACATCTTGCAATCATAGTAAGAACCACAAGTGCCAGTCCAGCCATGACACTGGCTCTGGCAAATGCCTGTGGGCGCTTGCCACAATTGCTAGGTGAGTGGTGAGGGACTTCTAGCTGATAGCATCACTATCAACAGGCTGAGACTGACATAAAACACAGCATCTATCCAAACCCACCTCAAGATTCTCCATAAAAACAATGGTTAAAATATGGGAACAAAGGAACCCCAACTCTCTCCTTTTAAGTCACTGACAAATCACTTTTGGGCCCACCCCGACTCTGCTAAGCACCTAGAAATGTCTTTTTCTCATGCTTCTCCCACATGTGACACTTTTCTAGGATAATTCCTATCCTTCCTCCAGCTCAAGCCGTATGTATATCTTTTGCTTCCCATCTCCACACTGAACCAAAGGTAGAGGATGGGCATCTTGGTCAGGCTCTCACCTTTTGTCCCACGGATGATATGGATGCTCTCACCAGCATTAATTCTTGCCTGTACATCTGTGGAGCTGTTGAGTCCAGGAATAACAATATCTAGTGAAGACAAAGACCTCAGATTTAGATTACCTGACTGAAAGGGAAAGAAGATGCAAAGTCCATATCCACCCCTGTTCCTCAGTGGCTTCCCTAAAGCCTCTCAGGGAGGCTTTAGGGAAAGCCTCCTCTGAACCAAGGAGGACGAGGCAAGCAAGGCCTTCTCTCACAGTTGTCTAGAAAAGAATACTAGGAAAACAAGAAACTCTTTAGAAATCCAATTATCTTTCTGATCGATTTCCTCTGATTTAATTAAAAACTCACAGAGTTTTAGTTTGGAGAAAGTTCTAGTTCAGATGGTTATTTCTATGTTTGTTTATTTTCCTCCTCCCTAAGTTATCTGCATCTATTTGCTCCACATCACTTTAGGTTCCCAAAGTAGCCTCATCCTCTTCCTTGCTGGCATTGCTTCACACCTAACTTAAGAGTAAAAAGTATGTTCAAGAATCAGCAGAGAGGGACGCCTGGGTGGCTCAGTTGGTTGGGCGGCTGCCTTCGGTTCGGGTCATGATCTCGGCGTCCTGGGAGTGAGTCCCACATTGGGCTCCTTGCTCGGCGGGGAGCCTGCTTCTCCCTCTGCCTTTGCCTGCCACTGTCTGCCTGTGCTTGCTCCCGGTCTCTCTCTCTCTCTCTCTCTCTGACAAATAAATAAATAAATAAAATCTTTAAAAAAAAAAAAATAATCAGCAGAGAAGTAGGCTCTCAAGAGGCTCTTTTTTTGTTTTTGGCCATTTCACAATGATTTTACAATGGACACACATTATTTTCATACTCAAAAAACCAAGATATTTTTATTAATGTACCATGAATATTTCTAGATAATACGATGAAACACAGCTCCACGAAATGCCTTCCTTCCCAATTACCCTGAATCACAGAACCAATTGCAGAGACAGACAGGCTGCCATCCTCCTACCACAGGCCCACCATGCTCAACCCATATCAAACTCACAAACAAGGAAACAAGTGACATTTAGTTCTTCTAGTTAAGTAGGTAGGTTGACAGTCATTCTTTATACGCAGCTGACCCTATAGTCAGACAGGACTCAACACATTCACACCTCTCTCAGACCAACCCTATGTCCCAGTGACATTTCCACAATCTCTGCCATGCTCAGAGTCTATCCCACACATCACATTTAAGAAAACCCAGTACTGTGTTATAATTCTTAAGATATTCCATTAGAATGTAAATTCTTCAAGATCAAGGACTATCTTTCTCTGTTTTTACCCACAGTGGTAATATACTAAGGCCTAGAATAGGCCTTTAATACGTTTAATAAACACTTCCTGAAAGACATTTAATAAACACTTCCTGAAAGAAAAAAGTAAAGGGACAGGCAGCTCTGGAAGAGAACCTAGGAGTTCCCAACCTGTTGTGGTGACCACCTTCTGCACAAGGACCCCCGCACGCTGCAGGTAGTTGATCGGGAAGTTCATAGCTGGATTTGTGCTGGAGGCAGAGCTTACACTGCCTCCCAGTGGGACATGCCGGGGCATCATGGGGATGGGGGTGGACTGCACAGGGCGAACACTGGCCACAGGCTTCTCATCACTCTTCAGTGTTGGCTGCCTGTGAGTAAAGAACACACACACCTAAGACAATTTGGCAGAATGGCCCTTACTTACCTTTCTGCAAAGGCTGCAGAGCTTCTCCAGATACCCCCATTCTGTAGCCTCACTCCCTACTGAGAAGGATCAAAGAATCTGCAGAGTATGGCCAATTCAAAAGGAGACTAGAGGCAGGACCAAGACCAAATGGCAGCAAGGGATAAAGCCTCTCAGAGTCTAACAAGAAAAAGATGTTGGCGGAATAATACCATTTTATTTTTTAATTTTTTTTTTTATTAATTTGACAAACAGAGATCACAAGTAGGCAGAGAGGCAGGCAGAAAGAGAGAGGAGGAAGCAGGCTCCCTGCTGAGCAGAGAACCCAACGCGGGGCTCGATCCCAGGACTCTGGGTTCATGACCTGAGCCGAAGGCAGAGGCTTTAACCCACTGAGCCACCCAGGCTCCCCGGAATAATACCTTTTTAGAGATGTGAGGTGACGTTTGCTCCTTTAGAATTTAGACTGTTTATATACATTAGGAATTAGTCCTTGGAGGGAAGTTAGGAAGAGGTAAAGATGCAATAAGGGAGGAAAAGTTCTTCAGAGCACAGTGTATACCAAGTTAAGACAAATGGGTGGAATTTTCCCACTTTCCCAAGGGAAAGGGCCACGTGATGCCACACATTCAGGTGATCTTGAGGGAGCATCTGTCCAACTTCAACCATCTTTACTCTCTGCAACCTCAAGTTTCAATAAGTAAAGCAGACAGCTCTCTCTCTCTCTTCTTTCACTGGGCTCCTCCTGGGGCCTGTGTCCAAAGTGCCCCTCTAAGTCATGGCTACCACAAAAGCAGTGGCCACCAAAAAGCTGTTCACAGATCCAGGCATCTGAATGGTACACGGCCAAGGCCAGCCTGAGCACTGGCTGTGCATGTCTTATGCCAGTGTGCCAAAATGCTACCCCATGGTCAGTGATGCACTCCTCATTCTCCACCTTCTTTTCAACTGGAAGTTGGTACCTTGAGAAAACTACTCCTGATTTAAGATTTCTGAAATTAAGACCCTGTCTACAAGCTTTCTGAAGTTTTGTGCCTTTGGTCTTTAGGTTTGGGGGAGAACCTCCTTGAACTGGTATATTTTTCCTTACCTAACTCAAGAATGTTGCTCTGAAGTTGCTACAGACACCTCTGAGCAGCCCTCTGGCCCCTGTTTGAACTCCCACAATCCCAGAGAGGCCACACAGCACAGCAAGTTTGCCACATCTGGGTCCCATTTCCTCAATGTGCCCAGGGTGGCTTTGCAGGAGCTAGGGGCTCTGGTCAGATGTCAGTGGGACTCTTTCCAGGATCCAAAGTCAAATCAGGGTAAAAGTCAGGATAACAGGAACCTAGCCCAAGCTCCCCACTCTGGAGGAGCTGAAGCAAGGAAAATTGGGAAGGAAACCCTCCTCACATATACCCAGACAGGATGAGGAATCAGCAGGATCATAGTATGGCTCATCAAGCACTGAGAGGCTAGTGCCTCCCACAGGGCCAGAGCTGGGGCAGAAAAGGAGCTGACATTGCCTCAAGAGACCAGCCCATTTGTCACATCTTCCCGCAACGTGGCTTTTCTCCCACTGGGTTCACGCTTCGTCCACTCCTATTGTTACATGGGAAAGGCCAGAAAAGAGAACAAAAGGGGTGGAGGACAAGAAAGGAGAACATTCCCAGGCAACAGTATCCTAGAAAATGACAAAGAAAAAAGTTGGAAGGTTTTCAAAGAGAGTAATGTTCTTCTTGAGAGCACCTTGTACATAAAAAGCAGAAAATTTACTCATCAAAAAGAGTCTTCCATAAAACTTACATGGTTTCAGTTCCTTTAGAATCTCATTTGTCAAGTTTTTTTTTTTTAAAGATTTTATTTATTTATTTGACAGACAGAGATCACAGGTAAGCAGAGAGGCAGGCAGAGAGAGAGGAAGGGAAGCAGGCTCCCCGCTGAGCAGAGAGCCCGATGTGGGGGCTCGATCCCATGGCCCTGGGATCACGACCTGAGCTGAAGGCAGAGGCTTTAACCCACTGAGCCACC
>ML099304.1:6483-23497 GCA_003697995.1 Taxidea taxus jeffersonii
AAAAAAAAAATATATATATATATATTTTTCGTATCCAGTATTTCCATTTGGTTTTGTTTTTACAATTTTAGATCTTATTTCTTATTACTAGCATGTCCCTTTATATCTTTATATTAATTATGCTTGTTTTGAACTCCTGGTTCAACAATTGCAATAATTCTGCTTTAGGTCATATATGTTGTCAGTTTATTGATTTCTTTTGAGACAGCTGTAGTCCTCAGCTATCTAGTTATATCTCTGTGAGGTCATATTTTCAACATATCAGCTATTCTTTCTTTTAAGATATATTATATTAGGGGGGACCAAAGGTCAGGCCTTAAATAGCATCAGCACCAGTGAATTTATGGAAAATGGAGGGGAAGAGCCATTAAGAAGTAAAGCCTATTCACAAAGAACCAGTTAATTACTTCTACTTACTATCATCTCCCTATGTAAGGGTTTCACACCTTTAGACACTTTGGGGGAAATAGAAGGCAATTTTCCTGGACTTGAAGGGTGAAAGAGAAATGGATTACTGAGAGTAGATGGTCAGGCCACATCTATTTTCACCAATTCTTAAGACGAGTAGGGTTTATGCACTGCCATTATGTTGTTCTTTGGATTCTACACTAGTTGTACAAGCTAGTTTCTATAGTGAAGGAACAAGAATTAACTCAAGGTAATTCAGGGGACAGACAGCATTCTATCTCATTTAAAAGAGTTTCTGGAAGCCAGTTGCCTCTCATTTTATTTTTTCTAGAGTTTATTTCTGGGGTTTGGGTCTGGGAAGAGTCAAAATTTTTCCTTATAAATAAGTTCCCTTAGGAAGGGAACTATGTTAGTTTGTAACTTTGGCAGAAATAACTTTCATTCTATATTATTTGAATTCTGCTTCATGAATTATGCACACTGCATTACTTCTATATGTAATTTTATTGAAATAAAAACTGGTTGAACAAAAATGGCATTATCAAAAACTAAAAAGTTCTAAAGGTCAAAACCAAGGAAGAAGTTTTCATTCTAATATGTTATAACTATTAACAGTCTTCTGTATTAGTTTTCTTCCCAAGAAGAAAAAAAGGCTATCTTTACAAATTTAATGGTTTCTAATGGGTAGTTGTGAGGGGAGGAAAAAAGAATAGGAGAGTTGTAACATATAATATTTTAAAAGCTTTTAGATTCAACTGGCAAAAAGCTCAATTGAATGGCATAAATCTTTACTAGTCTTTATAAACTGACTCACAAAGAAAAATTAAACAGATCAGTAAACAAGATCATTTGTTAATCATGAATACATTTTGAAAGAACACTTGTCTGAGGAAACAGAAGATAAGAGCAATACAACAACTATTACACCCAACCTGTTTTTAGTTTTTCCAGGAAATTACAATGATCATTTTTCGACTCTCCTATTTTTTAACATTTTTATTTTTTAAATTTTTAAAATTTTTATTTTTTTAAAAGACCTTATTTATTTATTTGACAGAGAGATCACAAGTAGGCTAGAGGCAGGCAGAGAGAGAGAGGGGAAAGCAGGCTCCCCAGCAAGCAGAGAGTCCAAAGCGGGGCTCGATCCCAGGACCCCGAGATCATGACCTGAGCCGAAGGCAGAGGCCTAACCCACTGAGCCACCCAGGCGCCCCTCTTTAACATTTTTAAAACTTGAAATAGGGCAGCTAAAAAATGATTTTATCTGACAGTCTAAATCACATTTTCCTTTTCCTCTTCTTTGGTTGACCCAATAGGGGAAGATTGCCAAAATTTGTAACATAAAGAAAGCCTACAGGGAGGCTAAAAAGACAACAGAGATATTTTTGAAGTTATTTCAATTCCTGAGGAAGATACATCATTGCATTAATTCATGAACTAATCCCAACTCTATTTCTGCTTCATAATCCAATGCACATATTATTAGTTACTTTAGTCAAAACACAGGAAAAAAATACAATTTCAGAACTGTCACAGAAATATAAGTTTAATAAAAACAACTTTCCAAAATTTCTTTATTTGTTAGGGTATTTTCAGCTTCAAGTAACAGAAAACCTGAATAACAGTTGATTAATGAGCTCATATATCAAAATTTTGCAAGTGGGCAGCTCCAGGATTGTTTTGGCAATTTAACCAAATCATGGTACTAGGTAAACATCCCTACAATTCTCTTGGCTTTGTTTTCTTTTTGAAAGTTGCCAGTACCAGCTCTAAGTATTACATCCTTTTATTCTATCTGTTCTGTTCCATTCCATTAATCTGCACAAAACTGTAGCTTTATAAATATCTGGTAGTGTTAATACTACATTACTTTTCATTTTCAAAATTGTCTTACTGTTGTTGCATGTTTGTTTGTGCTGGTGAACTTTAATTCATATTTACTATCAAATGACTTAAATTTTATATTAAAAATATACAACACTTATACAAGCTCGTAACTAAGCAAAAACACCCCTGGGAGAGTAGAAGGGGAAAATTATGTAAAATTAGTATTAACAATAATGATGAGAGGGAAAAAAGTACAGAATACGATTTTATCAGAATAATGGCACAACAGATATAAAAGATGCTAACTGGAAAGCAATGAAGCCCAGTTACACGGAAAATAAACAGTACCATTTCCTAGCTTAGTAACTAATCTACGTTAATGACAGCAAATCATTAGCTTCAGAATCTTCTCTATACTGCTGAATTGGCCTGATTTAGTTAATTGTTAGAAGTCTAAAAGGGTCCAATTCACAAGGACTTATTCTATATAATTACATACACACAAACACACATACTTATTTATTAAAAAACAATGTCAATAATGTCAATGTTTGACCAATTCCGTTAGTTGAACTAAAAATCTTTAAGACTTTGCTTTTAAGGTTTTCATGAAAATGTTTATAGATAAATTAGAACTTGCAGACATTACTAACATAGCCCTCATGTTACTTTCACAGCCTGATAGCAGAAGGGAATGAAATTTAACTGTCAAAATTTTGGAGCTACATGAGGCCTTAAGATCAACTGGTCCAACCTCATTTTCAGATGAATAATCAGGCTCAGAAAAGTTATGTATACAGTTCTGCCAAAGTTGCAGAGGGATGAGTGGCAGATCCAGATGAAGAGAGACCAAGTCTTCTGATTCTCAATTCACTATTCTTTCAATTATACCAATCTGCCACTATGGTTAGAACAGAATGGAATAAACAGTGACAGATGTGGGAAAATACAGTCAACAGATGTTAAGGAACAAAACAAGTAAACACGTAACTACTACAGAACAGGGACTAGGCTGTAAGAGCTCTGTATCACCAATGTTTGACTTAGCATCTGCCAAATGGTGAAGACTCATATGTTTGCTACCTTGAATAATACACATATGAGAAAGTAATCCTATTACAATAAACTGAGTTCCTATAGCAAACTAGAAAGCTCTGGTGGTGTGACAGACTATCTTCTAAACATAATTTTCAATTAGTGTTAAATACAGAGCTTACATATGGGGAATCTGCTAAACCCCCTGTGCTTGCCAAAAGTTATTCAGAAATAAACCCAAATTTTAGATGTGCTGAATTTTGATGTAATTATGTATGTGTTAGACACAATACTAATAAATCCCTTCTTTCTAAGCAGCTGCCAATCCACTGATTTAAATTGTAATTTCTTTCTGAGGGGAGCATAACATTGTTACACTCTACTTAAAAAGTAAGAGTTGAAGTTTCTTCAAATCTTGAGATGTTAAATCTAAGATAATACATTTAAATAATTATAAAGAGCAACCATTTAAGATGTTATAGTATCTAACACAATAAAAAATTATAAAAAGCAGCAGCAATTTTACAATTAGATATGCCATTCCTTTTTTCTTTCTTTCTTTCTTTTTTTAAAGATTTTTTTTTTTTGAGAAAGAGAGAGAGAGAATGAGCAGGGAGCCAAGCTCAGGGGCTCGATTCCAGGACCCAGAGATCATGACCTCAGCCGAAGGCACTCAACCCAGGAGCCCCAGATATGCCATTTCTAATTGATTATCTTAATAATTCAAATTTCTTCTATGATTTCAAACAATGCATTTGAAACTCCCATCATAAATGCAGTTTTAATCAAATAACCCACATTACTGAATCACAGATAAACATAGTAATTATATGTTAAGTCCATCTCAAATTACAGTAATTAACTGTAGTAGAAAAGCTTTAGAAGAACAGTTAATAAACAGATGTTTAAATAAGCTACGGAGCATCTATGTAATGAATAAAATTGCTATTTTCTTTCTTTTTTTTTTTAAGATTTTATTTATTTCAAAGAGAGAGAGAAAGAGAGCACGCACGTGTGAGTGGGAGGAGCATAAGGAAAGGGACGCTGAGCATGTAGCCTGATATGGAGCTCGATTCCACTACCCTGAGATCATGGGTCACAGCCCAACCTACTGAGCCATCCAGGTATCCCCAAAATTGGTATTTTCTAATATTTAATAATGTGGGAATTTTAATAGTACTTTCCCTTGTCCTTAGAAGGGCTTTTCATGGCTTATAAATAATAACCTAGTAAGATAAAATAAAATTAAATGGACTTTTAAAAATCACGTGAAAGTAGTCCCATGGGAGGACAATTGAATATACCATAGTTCTGACATGAGGTTTTCTGTTTGGTCTACCTTAATTCAGTGAAAGATTTTTTTAGGAGATCTAGAGTACTGAAAAGACTGAGTGTTCTTTAAGAAATCCTGTATTTCAGCTAAGCTTTTCAAAGATTTTGAAAAGCAGTGTCAAGATTATACTAGATGAATATCTAGAATTGTGTTACCAATGAAGATTAGAACCATATGCTTTAATTACTAATCTGGGCTTGAGGAGTTAGAGAATTTCAGGAGACAATCACCTATAAACTAAGATCTGAAAGATGTGCAAAAGTTAGTTACACTTTGAGGTCAGACAGAAGTGTGAATCAGGTAGGGAGAACAGCACGGGCAAAAATCCAAAGGCAAGAAAAACTATATCTATAAAGAATTAATATTCAGTGGTCATGAAACAAAGAACTGGTGGCAAGGTGAGGTTGGATACTAAAAATGAGGCTGGAAAATGGGGCTGGAAAGCTAATTAAGGTGGGGCATAGCATAAAGGAATCTAGAAGTCAGGGGGAGTTTAGATTTAATCATCAGGGCAAAGGGACACAACAAAAAAATTTTAAGGAAGGAGGCCTATCATGTTTACATTTTATATTTCATTTATTTATTTTTTATTTTTAAAGATTTTATTTACTTATTTGACAGACAGAGATCACAAGTAGGCAGAGAGGCGGGGGGGGGGGGCGGTGCGGAAACAGGTTCACCGCTGAAGAGAGAGCCCGATGCAGGGCTCGATCCCTGGACCCTGAGATCATGACCTGAGCCGAAGGCAGAAGCTTAATCCACTGAGCCACCCAGGTGCCCCTATTTTATTATTTTAAAAAATATTTACTCGAGAGAAAGAGAGAGAGAGGGGGAAAGCTGTGAATAGGGGAGTAGAGAGAAAATTAAGCAGACTCTGCACTGAGTGCAGAGCCAGACATGGGGCTTGATCCCACAACAGTAAGATCATGACCTGAGCAGAAACTAAGAGTCAGAGGCTTAACTTACTGTGCCACCCAGGTGCCCAGAGTTTTTATTTTTAAAATTGCTTTCTTATCTTATTAGCACTAATCCAAAAGTAAGGTTGTTAATCTACTTCTTTGTCTTCCCCATGAACAACTGTAAGCTCTAGAAGATAGAGCCCTTATTCACAATTGTATCTCTAGCACTTAGCTTATTATCTGGAACACAGTAGGTGACCAAAAAGTATCTGTTGAATAAATGTCCAAGCACACATTTTTGCACTTCACTGGTAACACAAAACAGCTCTATTCTGCTTGCAGTACAGAGAATGAGATGGGGGGAGAGGTGGCATACACAAGAAGAAGAAGACCAATTATTATAGCCAAGTATAATCAAGTAAATATTTACCAACTGTATTCTCAGCACAAAATGACTACTGTAAACATAAGAACTTGAAAAGCCCTTGGGAAAAAAAAAATGACTTTTTTTTTCAGTCATTTTTCAGAGTAAACAAGATATATTTTGGGGGCACCCAACTGGCTCAGTGCATGGATCTCGTGGCTCTTGCTCTCAGGGTTGTGAGTTTAAGTCCCAAGCTGGATGTAGAGACCATTTAAAAAAAAAAAAAAAAGATTTTCTTTTCTTTTTTTTTTTTTAAAGACTTTATTTATTTGACAGAGAGAGAGATCACAAGTAGGCAGAGAGGCAGCCATAGAAGAGAGGGGGAAGCAGGCTCCCTGCTGAGCAGAGAGCCCGATGCGGGGCTCGATCCCAGGACCCTGAGATCACGACCTGAGCCGAAGGCAGAGGCTTAACCCACTGAGCCACCCAGGGGCCCCAAAGAAAATCTTTTAAAAACAAATAGGGATGCCTGGGTAGCTTGGTCAGTTAAGCGTCTGACTCTTGATTTCAGCTCAGGTCATGATCTCAAGAGTCTTGAGGTCAAGCTCAATGTCAGACTCTGCACTGAGCATGGAGCCTGCTTGAGATCCTCTCTTTTCCTCTTTCCCTCCCCCTTCACTTGCACTTACTCGATCTCTCTCAACAAACAAAACAATAAAGAAGAGGAAGAAGATTAGGAACAAAGGCCAAATAGGTGCTGATAGCTCAAACTAATGAAGTTGCGATGGAAATAGAAGATGGAGGTAAAACTGGCATTACTTAATTACTAACTAGATCAGTGAACCTGCAGATAGCGTTAGCATACACTCCTGGGAAAACTAAGTAACCCTAGCCAAAACCAGAGGGTCAATCCATCTCTACTCTTAGAATAGCCACAAGCAGGGACACGATATTATTTTGGTCACTTACAGACACACAAGCTAAGACTGAGAAATAAGTTAACTTGATCAAGGTTACTTGAATAAGGACTGAGATAGGCTCTGGAGGTGAAAGAGTGGTTCTCAACTGTGTCCACACGGGTATCAGAAACCTCTGGGGCCCACGGGAGACAGACAAAGAGAGAGACAATGACACATTGGTGGGAGGGTAGAAAAGAAGGGATGAATAGGAAGGAAGAGAGAAAGAGGGAAAGGAGGAGAGGGAGGAAGGGAAAGGAGGAGGAAGAAGAAGGGAAGAGAGGATGGAGGGAGATGGAGGGGAAAAAAGACAGAAAAACGAAAGTGATTTTAGTTTCACTCTACTGTGCCAACAGAACCACTGACATTCCACAATTCCAAGTAAAACCACAACAGTTTTAGGCAGGAAAATGTTCCAAGTATGCAGTCTAACTAGACGTTCAACTCTACCATAAAACCCCCAATTAAAGCACCATACAGCCTCTGGACACTGTAACTTGGAGGCATATTGTCAAAATTAAGCACTTGGAAAATGTGTATCTAGGCAAAAGAGTGGAATTTTCAAAATTTCAATTAATCAGATCAAGCCTCTGGCATTACACCTTTTAATAACTACAACTTTATTTAGGAAAAAAAATCCAAACTTCTTGCATTTGTACAAGGCATTGAACAATCAAGAGTTTTTTTTTTTTTAAAGATTTTATTTATTTATTTGATAGAGATCACAAGTAGGCAGAGAGGCAGAGAGAGAGAGGAGGAAGCAGGCTGTCCGCAGAGCAGAGAGCCCGATGCGGGGCTCGATCCCACGACCCTGGGACCATGACCCGAGCCGAAGGCAGAGGCTTTAACCCACTGAGCCACCCAGGCACCCCAAACAATCAAGAGTTTTAACCATTTTTCTACCCTCATTTCATACCAACTTCCCCACTCTCAACTCTTTCTGGAACACACTATGTTCTTTCCTGCTTTGGGACTTTTATACTTGCTCTTCTTTCACTTAACATGGTTCTTCCTAGTTCTCTACTTCTCATCTGAAATCTTGAAGATGATCATCCCTGCAGAAATGGCTTTCCAACCTGCTCTATCAACAAGAGACCTCCCATGTGACTTATTCTCACAGCAGCCAATGTTTTTTCTTCACAGTACTTAATGGCAACTGCAAGTCTCCCCACCAGCATGTGAGTCCTCTAAGAGGGGGGGATTTTATCCCAGGCCTACAGCTATCTCTCAAGCACTTCAAACATACATGGCACATAGTTGATACTGAAATATGTTGGGAGGGAGGAAGGGAGAGGGTCAAGCTTAGATGCTAGCAGATATCTGACAAATATTATTAAGTTAATGAATGAACTTGTTTCCATGGAATATATCACTATAAATCAATTAAAAATTAAAGAACACATAGCAGGGACACCTGGGTGGCTCAGTTGGTTAAGCGGCTGCCTTCGGCTCAGGTCATGATCCCAGCGTCCTGGGATCGAGTCCCATATCGGTCTCCTTGCTTGGCAGGGAGCCTGCTTCTCCCTCTGCCTCTGCCTGCCTCTCTCTGCTTGTGCTCGCTCTCTCTCTCTCTCTCTCTCTAATAAATAAATAAAATCTTAAAAAAAAAAAAGAACACATAGCAAAATTGGTGATTCTGATTTTATAAAAGTTCACTATAGCAGTAATAGGAAATGAATCCTCACTTGTCACTCTCCTAATACCTGTAGTCCATGGTAGTAAAACTATAATGATGAAAAAAATTACCACACTTTAATGTGTATTTAAAAACAGAAGATAAAATTGTGTTAAATTTTATACAATAAAAAAATTTTTTGAGAGAATCATGGGGGAGGAGCAGAGGGAGAGAGAGAATCCCAAAGAGGTTCCATGGCCAGTGTGGAGCCTGATGTGGGGCTTGATCCCATGACCCTGAGATCATGATTTGAGCTGAAATCAAGAGTCAGACACTCAACCCACTGAGCCACCCAGGTGCCCCTACAATAAATAAATTTTTTTTAAAGATTTTATTTATTTATTTGACAGACAGAGATCACAAGTAGGCAGAGAGAGAGGAGGAAGCAGGCTCCCCGCTGAGCAGAGAGCCCGATGCGGGGCTCGATCCCAGGACCCTGGGATCATGACCCAAGTCGAAGGCAGAAGCTTTAACCCACTGAGCCACCCAGGCGCCCCCAATAAATAAATTTTTAAAAACTAGAGGGAAATACATCAAAATGATAATAGATACATCTGGATGGTTTGATAATTTCTTTTTTACATCTTTCTATATTTCCCAAATGCTTTACAATGAGCATATTATTACTTTGATATCAAATTATCACACTTTACTGGTGCTAAAGCTAGCCATGACCATGAACAAAGCATTATACTGATCAATTTTGCAAATTACTATATAATAATAATTCATTTTAAAAAATCTTCAAATGAGGGATGCCTGGGTGGCTCAGTGGGTTAAGCCGCTGCCTTCGGCTCGGGTCATGATCCCAGCGTCCTGGGATTGAGTCCCACGTCGGGCTCTCTGCTCGGCAGGGAGCCTGCTTCTCCCCTCCCCTCTCTGCCTGCTTGTGTGATCTCTGTCTATCAAATAAATAAATAAAATCTTAAAAAAAAATAAAAATCTTCAAATGATAGTCGTTAAAGCTTACCCAGAGTGAATTGTTGTACTGAGTCTTTGTTACTATCACTCTTTGCCACTTTTTTTTTTTTTTTTAAATTCTGGGAAGTAGTTTAAGCATGGTGGAAAAAACACCTTGGCACTTATTTCCCCCAGAAAATAAAGCTCTAGCCTCTGCCTAGTATGGGAGAAGTGTCCTGAGGGTCCCTTCAGGTGCACTTTTTAATTATGATACTATCTTCTGTTAAAATGTTTTTAAAAGTTTTTTTCTCATAAATATGAACTATTTCAATAAAAAGATCTGTTTTTATAGTAGCTAAAAGAAAAAGCAAACTGATCTAATTTCTCAAATTAGGCATTTTGAAGCACTGCATCTTTAACAAATACCATTCATGTATGTATAACAATCACAGGCAAAGTGACTACTCTGCAGGGTAACTATGTAAATTATTCTAAAATAAGATACTTGAGAGTGAATCAGGGGTACTACTAATAACTATGCCAGGGCAATATACATAACACTGAGACCAACTCGGGCAAACCAGTCACCCTATTATGAGAAAAATAACTTGGATGCTGAGCTTGCAAACTTAAAAGTCATTACCAGTTACATGAAGTCCTCTCTTAGAACAAAGACATACTCTACCATGTTAGTACCTAATATATAAGTCACTACAATGAAAGCAGAATGTGGAAAGGCATAGCAAACATAGAATAGGACAGTGTTAAGATATTAATTCTTACAAAGCCCCCCACCATGCAAGCACACACATAAATAATGCCTTTGGAAATTTACATATTGTCTTTCTGCTCAAATAAGGTAGTAACTTGTATATTTTAAATGTATAAAACTGGATAATACAGCTGGTAGATTTTTCTTCCTCTTACTCAGAATTACTTCAATTAAAGACATGGGCAAAGGGTGAAGAATGGTTAGAAAGAAAAGAAAATGGACTATATATACTCTTCCACTTAAAGTAGTTAAGACACGAGAGAAGAATCACTAAATATCTTTACCCATTCCAGAGTCTTTCTTGGTGCCATCTGATATTATGTCTACATGATCAGAGTCCACATCATAACTAAAGAAATCATTCAAATAGGTCTTCGATCGCTGGCCACCAAATACATATAGGCAACGATTTTTCTGAAAAATAAAGAAAAAGGGCAAAGAAGGGAGAAAGTAATCACTTCCATGAAGAATTCAAAATGATCTTTCTAAAATTTCAACCTCTATAAAAGCAATATTATGACAGATCCCATGCAATGGAGTACTATGCTGGTATAAAGAGGAATGATGACACTCTATGTACTAAGAGGTGCTTTCTAGGATACCCTATCAAAGTAAAAAAGCAAGGTATAGAATAATGAATTCAGGGTGCTGCTGCCTCTGCATAAGAAAGGAAAAAAAGGAAAGTGTGTATGTTTGTTTCTTCCTGAAAGAAGCTTATTAAAGACCTTTATGGAAAGGAAAAGAGCAAGGAAGATAGATAGAAACCAGATCTCTCCAAAAGTACACTAATTTTTGGTTTTGCCTTTGGAACCATGCATATTGCTTTTATTTAATTAATGCAAAAGAAAAAAAGCAATCCCTGAAATTCAAAAAACAATGAAATAAATCTATCCTTAATAAACATATCTATAAAGATATGACCAAAAGAGACATGCTCACAAAATAGTATTTCTAGTGATTTAATTAATATTTTTTGACCACCCATCCTTAGCTATATCCTAAACAGAAAAATAGTAGGAAAGCAACCTGAAACATTCAGTAATTTTTCTTAGTTCTGTGATTCTGTAAGTATTATAGAAAGACATAAGGAGTAATATAATACTGTCATTAGGAAGTAGGATTTGAACCTTAAAAGATACATAAATACAAAATGAAAAGGATATTATATTTAAAAACTCAATAATTCTTAATTTGAATCGGCCATGTCAGTATGAACTAATGATTTAATTTTTCTTACTAAAAAAGATACATGTATTTACACAATAGACATATGTGTGTATATAGCTATATGTATGGGTATACTGAGAAGGGGGCACTCCTACTTGAAAAAGAAAAATTTGGGCATCATAAAAGAATAATGACAGCACTGGATTAAAAATATCAAATATATATAGAAGTCTATAAGTTCATAATAATGCTTAAAAATATACTGGTTAATTTTGGAGCTTCAACTCATTAATATGAAAAGTAATACAGAAAAAAATCAAACATTTTTATTACCTATCCTGCGTGGTGTGCATATCAGTGTAGCCAAACAGTTAATGAGGATATATTTTTAGTAACAGAATCAGTTCATATATATGGAATAAAAAACATAATTAGAAAAATCACTGTTTTACAAACCCTACACAATGATTATCAGTAACTGCAAAAGCCATTTGGTAAAATGTGGACAAGAACCTTTACTACTGATCAATCAGGCTGATAACACCCAAGCCCAGTGAATAATTTTACTAGACAGGCACTTTAACCAACTAAGCCACAGCGCCACCCAACCATCGAATAATTTTAAAATCACCAAAAGTATGGTAACTACACATTAAATGCCTCTTGATATTTTGTAATCAGATCATCTTTGATGAAGTATTATTGCACTTCTCCTTTTGTATTCTCCACCCTTCCAAAAAAAGAGAGAAAATCTAAAATCAAGCCTCTGGATCTAACTACTGGCTTACAGGAAATATGGAGACTAAATGATCACAATGCCACAAGGATAAAATTAGCCAAATCAAGAATATGGGAAATTCGAGAGTACATATAATTCAGTCTCTTTAACAAGTAAATAAATGAAATACGAGGGTGTAAAAAAGAGGAGCAGGGAGTAGTGCCATGCTTAAAAGAAATTTAAGAGACATAACAACCAAATATAATACATAGACCCGTTTTAGAGTCTGACTTGAATAAACCAACTATATTGTTAATGCTCTGGTTGAATATTACAGTGGTATCATTATTATGTTTATTAAAAAATCCTTATCTAATAGTGATACACTATAGTATTTATAGGTGTTTTGGATTGCCCAGCAAAATAAAATTTCAGAATAAACTTAAAAATTGGAAAAACATTGAAGAAATGAAATTTAAGTGGAATAGATATATGAAAAGTGAACAGTGGTATACTGATAACTGTTGAAACAGATAAAGTACACAGGAATTTATTGCATTCTTCTCTACTTTAATAGATGTTTAAAATAGTCTACAATATGTTTTTAAGGTTATGTTAACTGAAAGAAGCCCAAGTTTTCACTATAACATCTGAAGAGGTTAAAAAAATGTCCCCATTTTGGTTTTGCTGATAAATTCAAATTCTAATTCTATAAAGTAAATTCTTAATTCTTCATACTTAATGGAGAGTGGCAGAGAGGAAAATAAAACAAAATAATTGATCTTCTAGTTGCTGAGAGAAACCAGTAAGTAGAAAGGTATAAGAAAGAGAAATAGGTATGGTATCTGCAGTAGATAAGCAGTAGTTAGTCATAAAAGTGTCTAGGTTAGTATTCGAGTAATAACTATTTAGGAATTACTATGTTAATAGAAAGAGTCTCATACTTAGCAACCAGTTCACTGCTGAGGAAGTTTTACTTTTGTCTATCATTGCTAACACTAATCATTTATTTTTTGAAAAGTTTTGATCACACTCTGAAGATATGAATTTTACTACTTCTTATCCTATTGAGAATATACATGACAAAATAACAATACAATGTATAGAATATTCTTACTGAGTGGAATAGCATGCAGTGTCCTATCCGAGACTGGATGTCCTCAGGCCCAGCATTACAGGAGTCCTCTCGAAGAAGTTTCCAAGTTTGACATTGACAGTTGAAAGCAAACAACCCACTGAACTGTGGTTCACTGGCTCTGCTGTCGTCTACGCTGCCATTACATGTCAAAATTCTACCACCAAAGGTGTAGATCATATGTTTTTCTGAATCCATACACATCTATCAGAACAAGGCAACAGATTGAATAGTTACAGATTGTTCCTGTCATGTAGGCTAAAATGAAACCAATGTGTGCAGTTTTAAATTCTCGAGAAACTAAACTTTGTCTTAATAGCACTAAATAACACCTCTGTTTATCATGTGCACTTACTACAATATGCTCACCACCTGGCAAAGATTCAGGATACACTTCTACATATTTTTAGGTTTTCATTTTTCCCAGGAAGAGCAAAATGGGTTAAAGACCTTTATGGTTTGCTTTTTTTTTCAAGATTTTATTTATTTATTTGTCAGAGAGAGAGGGAGAGAGAGCACAGGCAGACAGAGTGGCAGGCAGAGGCAGAGGGAGAAGCAGGCTCCCTGCTAAGCAAGGAGCCCGATGTGGGACTCGATCCCAGGACACTGGGATCAGGACCTGAGCCGAAGGCAGCTGCTCAACCAACTGAGCCACCCAGGCGTCCCAAGACCTTTACGTTTTCTTGAAACTTTATTTTTACCAAATCAATCAATAATATATGAGGTGCTGATTTATACCAAAGAGTGAATGCTAATCATACTCTTTGGGTAAATAGAGTATGATTTACCTCCTCCTTCTCATCCTTTTTAGAAAAACTCCCTTCTTTCTATTCTAGGCAAGCGTCCATCCTATTAATCTTGCTACCCTTTAATCAGAGGGCAGCTATGTCAGTAAGAGTGATATAACTAAATTTACCTTTCTGCATTTATTTTGTAAAGCTCTTCCAATTATGTTGTTACAATATAGTAAAACAAAGAAATGTTTGCAGCAGTCTCCAGACTGACTTCTCTAATAATGAATCTGCCTCCTTTAACATAATACTATAAATTTAATTTTCTTAAATTCTTAAATTTCTTGTAATTGTTATACAATTTATGTTCAAAAGCCAAACTTGATTCTTTCATTCTTTCCAGTCAGGGAGATCATGGCTTTTCATAAAAATATCTCTGATAAAAAAAGCCATCTGTCACAGACAGTAAAAATCAAATTCTACTTCAAAGAATATGTAAGTCCTAGCTGGGAATTAGATGTTGAACACAAGTGGCATTGATATTTAAGAATAAACTGCATATACAAAACATTCTTTTTTTTTTGGTTAAAGCACAAATACTAGCCATTATATGTTCAATTTTCTCCTCCTATCAAATTGTGCTATTTATCTATTTTTGTACTGTTTTCAGGAAAAAGCTATTTTCATAATTGTAAATTTTGGTTTTTTAATTAATATTGAAAAGATTCTAGCATCTCCAAATTTCCCCCTAACCACTAAAAGATCCAGTCACTTCCCATTTCCTAGGTTTCTAACAACCTTCCATAAATTAAGATGAAAATCTACTATTCCTCAAGGGTGAAATCCTGGTGAATATGGTTGAAAGTATTCCCACTCTTTAATCTTAAGTGATTATATCATTAAAAGGGGTCCATAAGTTGCTGAAGACAACTCAGTATGACCCCATTCATCTACCACATCACCGTCTGAGGTTTCACTTAACCTGAGTCACTCTATCCTGTCCTAAGGACCAAAGGCCCAGATCTCTCCAAACACCTCAGGATCATGCTGAAAATCTGGAGGGATCCACATTATGGGAGCCTATTTAAATGTTTACAAATTTACAGATTCATACTAATTTTGGCTAATCTCTGTTATCCATTTCCTATGGTTCTACTTCTTTTTTTTTTTTTAAAGATTTTATTTATTTATTTGACAGACAGAGATCACAAGTAGGCAGAGAGGCAGGCAGCGGTTGGGTGGGGGGAGCAGGCTCCCTGCTAAGAAGAGAGCCTGATGCAGGACCCTGGGATCATGACCTGAGCCAAAGACAGAGGCTTTAACCCACTGAGCCACCCAGGCACCCCTCCTATGGTTCTACTTCAAAAGGAGTTTCTATTTCCTTCTGGGGATATTTAACTTTAATTTTGATGTGGCTATTCTCATTTGTTATTAGTGGTGAAGCATAAACATTTTTATCTTGGTATCTCTTTCCAGCATAGCAGACCAAACCAACACAAAAAAAAAGAGTGAGAAACTATAGTACCTTCATATATTCTTTCCCATATCTTAGAACAAACAGGACATAAAACAGATACAATTAATTTTATTCCTTTATTTTGGTTCTTCCCTGGATAAGATAAACAGTTTCAATGAGGGTCAATTGTCAAACAAGAAGTGTTACTCACTTTAGGAAACTTTATGTTGTTCAGCAGTTTATGATTTCCCTTTCATTTTTAATCGCCGAAAAAAATTTCTGAAAAGCTAGTAACTTATTAAAGTCTATATGAGAATATTAACATCTTTTCTCTTGAAGACTTCAAGAGATCATTTAAGTCAAATCTTGGACGACCACTCACTCATCTACTCTATTGTGTTAGATATATAATTCCTAAAATCAAACAAATAGTGGATAGCCACTTATTCCCCACCCAACGTTTTAAAATCCAAAAGTCTTTATTTTGCTCTGTCATATGAACACAGATTGATTACGATTAGGCTGGGTTCAAAACAATTTTTCTCCTCACAAACTCTGAAGATATCCAACCAGTGTTGCTCCACACATCAACCTCCAAAAAATGCTTCATATTAATCTGCCCCTTGCTTACTTACAGTAACCAGTTTCCTCTCTGCGGCTTTCAGGATTTTTTCTTAAGTCATGGTTCTAAAATTTCATTAAGAAAGTGTCTAGAAACAGCGTAGAGGATCATAGGTTAAGGGAGGGAAAACTGGAGGGGAAGTCATTAGAGAGGGGGAAAAACCATGAGAGACTTAACTATAGGAAACAAATTGAGGGTTGCTGGATGGGAGGTGAGTTGGGGGATGAGGTAATTGGGTGATGGGCATTAAGTAGGGTACGTGATGGGATGAGCAATGGGTGTTACAGGCAACTGATAAACTACTGAATACTACATCTGAAACTAATGATGTACTCTAAGTTGGTTAACTGAATTTAAATAAAAAATTTTTTAAAAAAAGAAAGTAACTAGGTAAGGATATTCTTTAGCATTCATCCTAATCTGCCCCTGGCATTCCTTTAATTCTAAAAACTGTCTTCAGTTCTGGGACCCTTCTTCCTTTTTAACCTTAAGGCATGTTGTTCTCAGTTTGCGTCCATTCTCTTTTTCTAGAACTCCTATTAGATGGGTATTAGAACTTCAGGATCTTTTCTCTGTTCCTTAACTTTTCTCTCATGTCAGCTCACTAATTTAGTAACATTTAGAGATGATAATTTTTTTAAAAGATTTTATTTATTTATTTGACAGACAGAGATCACAAGTAGGCAGAGAGGCAGGCAGAGAGAGGGGGAAGCAGGCTCCCTGCTGAGCCTCCCAATGCGGGGCTCGATCCCAGGACCCTGAGATCATGACCTGAGCCGAAGGCAGAGGCTTTAACAACCCACTGAGCCACCCAGGTGCCCCTAGAGATGAGAATTTTTCATCAATTGACTGAAACTTTTAGTTTGGCTATCAAATCTTTAACTTATAATTTTTCTAGATATTTCTTTTTCATGGATGAAACAGCCTCCTGAATTGCTCTAAAAATATCACTTAAACTTAAAGGCTTCTTTAGTCTACAAAACTAGCTGTTTTTCTTTGTTCTTTTTTTTTTTTTT